>QZWR01000335.1:0-18328 GCA_004114325.1 Zoophagus insidians | reverse complement strand
GGGGGCCGAACGACTAGTACCAACAACTCTCCAGTTTTTTTGCAGCAGTTGTTTAGTAAGTTCGAGACCAAGTCCACGGTTAGCACCAGTGATCAAGATAGTAGAAGAAGACATTTCTTAGTAGTGTTTTTTTTTCCCAAAGTGAAATCGAGTGCTGATAAGGAGATGTGGGAAAATGATAACTGATTTTAAAACATTCCGATTAGTAATCCATTCCAATTTGATGATAATTCTTGGTATTGAAATAATTCTCAACAAAGAAAATTTACAGAATGAATTATTGGGCTAATAACAAACGAAATTTGCTTCTAAAGGCTTCTAGAACCTCTTCATTTTCCCTAGGGACTTTTTCGCAATGACTACTTTTTTCCTTCAGAAATGTTCTTTATTACAGTAAGCTCAACCACCACTTACAGATTTCAAGAATTACTTTCTAATTAAAAAAATTGGTTTGCAAAAGTGTAAGAGTTGGAGGAAATTTACACAGACACTCTTTGCATTTTTCTCTTTTTTTGGAAATCTAGCTATACGCAAAGGTTGCTTTTCAAAATATGCAGATTTATATAATTCTTGTAACAAGAAGGAAGAAGAACACCAAATTTATTGAGTATTTCTGAAAAAGTCAAGAATGAGGCAAGGGGGAATTAAGCAAGTTTTGACTTGGGAGTACCCAGGCCACATTGGCAGCATCCAACCAAAGCTTTTCAGCGTCAAGGATATTATCAGGGGTAAGGTTGACGCGGATATCTGCGGGGGTTTTCAAGTACTCCAGCACCAGTTCGGGCCTCTTACGGGAATAAGCTTCACGAAAAGCAAAGAAAAATTCCGCTGCAATAGGAAAATTGACATCCATCTGACTGGTCATATTAGAATCGGCGATATCACTGGCGAGATAAGAGGCACGATACACCATACCACCAGGCAGAGTGCTAGCAGTAACTTGCACATTGGTGGGAGCAGCAGTGGCTACGACGGTTCGAACCTCGGGCGTTTGTTCCTTGATGTGGTTTTGTACCAAGGCGCAAGAACTTCCACACATTCCATTGGTAAGAAAGATTAGGTCCTTGAGATCCCATGGAATTATCTTCTTGACATCTCCAGACCAATCGAACTTGCACTGATCTAAGAAAAGATTGGTGTAAGGTGTTGTGCTGATATTTTCAGCGAGTTTTTTGTATCGTTTGGGTTCAATCAAACCAGTGAGAGATTTAAACTTTTCGCCATTTTCATTCAACCAGTGAGACTGGTGAAAGATATTGTTCTCGCTTGCTTTAGCAGCAACTTCGTTGAGCTTTCCGCCTAATCGGATATCCGTTTTGAAGGGCTGAACATTACCTGGGCTTAGAAGCTTTAACAAAGCATAAGCAGAACAAATTACACCACCACCATTATCGCTAAAGTCGAAGATAATCTTTTCTGCGCCTCTTTGCTTCAATGCTGCGAATCCTTTTACCATAGCATCACTCCATTTGGGTGTAGGGGCATCAAAGGAGGTCATTTTGAGGATCCCCAGGTTTCGAACGTCGTTTTGAACAAAAAAGAAGGCAAATTTAGGACCAGTGGCAATAGGTTTGGGAAGTTTGGTGGTGTTTTCATCTTCGTTGGAATCTCTTGGGTTTTTTCTAAGGGCAGCAGGAGAGACGCGTTCAAAAGGTTTCAGTTCAAAGATGGGAAGCTGTTGAAGACGCTGCTGGATGGGAACTAGCGAGCGTTGTATTGATGCTTCCATTTGATCGGCGTTCGCAGAGAAAGGCAAACAGACTTCTTTCCAATAAGACTTGCTATCCTTGTAGTTGGCTTGAGGATTAAGGTTTTTCACTGACCAAGGGATCGAAAGCTTGGTGGTGGTGGTGGTGTTTCCGTCACTAGGCATTCCGAGTTCATAAACAATGAAATCATTTTCAGGGAGTGAAGAACGAGCATTAAAGACACCGCGATCAATAATAAAGGTGGATTTGAGACTATCCCAGGCCAGACTGGACAAAGTTTGGGTTAATCGAGTTCCCGGATCTTTGGAGGTGCCATAGTGAGAATCTGCATATGCTTGAAGAGCTTCCAAAGCTGGCACTCCATCAATGCTAATCACTTCAGCTCCAACGTAATTCATCAATTTGAGATCCTTTGAGAAAGGCAGAGTACTGTCATATGATTGAATAAGGATTCTGGGCTTACCATTAGACATCGACGTGCGAGTAGGGGAAAAATCCGAAATCAAGGAAAAAGGCTGCATGAAGGCAAATTGAGCATAACAATAGTTGACATAGGCAGTATGACCATCATTCAGTGGTGTAAATACTGCGGCCAAAGCTTGATGGAATTGTCGATCGGTGGAGAAGGGAATAGAAGAAAGGTTGGAGAGTTTAGCACGGATGTCAATGTTTGGTTGGAAGCTGGGGTCAGGAGAATTGTTCATCAAGTCAGCAAAGGCATAGGCCTCAACCAAGTGATTGATTGCTCGTAAGGTTTGCTTGGCAAGATCGGCATTATAAGGAAACGAATCATAACAACGAGTAACGTCTGAAATGGTTTGGTTTTGCTTTTGAATTAAAACGGCGCATGGATCGGTGTCTGTGTTGTTGCTGGAAGTGATGATAGGAGTGGTGCTTTGATGGGTGGTGGTGATGGTGGTGGCGAGGAGAAGAGCAGCAGTAAGAAATAACATTCCTGCGTGAAAAAAAGCAAATAAATTCGTTAAAAAAATTGAAAAGGGAAAATTTGGGCGTTCGTAAAGTGAGAGAGAGAGAGGCGTGCACATGAAACAAGTCACATTATTAGGTAAACCAAAGAAAAATATTTCCCAAATAAACGCAATAATTATGAATGAAAAAATTTGTTTATTTTATGACATTGGGGGCGATTCCAACCATTATGGCACAGGTTAGGAGAAAGGGGTGAGCTTCAAGTGTGGAATCACCATTATCACTTCCTGGAAGTAAAGATCTGGTGGCATTTCCAAGGCTACTCACAAAATTCTGGATGTAAGCTTTAGTGGCATTTGCAACCACATCGGGAGGAATCGAAGAAGCATTGAAACCATCGGGAAGGGAAGAAGCATTGAAATCAGCGGGGAGAGAGGAGGCGTCGAAACCAGGAGGGATTTCAACAGAGGTATCGCCTGGACTAGCCAGAGTACCGGCGAAGATGACAAAGAGGATGAGAAGGAGGTTGTTCATGATGGGAGGTCTTCACGGAAGAAGGTGTTTTTTTTGGACAGGTGTGAAAATAAAAGAGGAAAAAAATCAACATCTTAACGTCTCACAGCATCAAAGAATTGCCAATAACCCAAAGAAATGAAACTAACGATACTCTTTTTAGCAGCAACTGTAATGACCTGCGATGCGATACTTCAAGCAGTTCGCTATTACCCCTGTCCTCGCGATGGTGATGTTTCCGTAGTCACCATGTGGGCGATATGGCCAGACTTCTTTTCTCCAAACTTTCGTCAAGTTCAGTTAAGATTGAAAGGAGTTAAACATGTTTACAACGACCACAGGTTCGAAGTTTTTGCTGTACGAGATTATAGAAGGCCTAACCAGACCGAACGATTTTTGACTTCTCAAACCTATCGAGAATGTTTGCCCGGAAGATCGGGGATGTGTGTGCAACGAAGTCAAGACACTATTAATGCCATGGTTGTATTCGACCCTGTTGCTCATTTGTCAAGTGGGGAACGTGTGAGGCTTGACTATAGGCCTACCGATGAAACTGGGAAATTATCGATTTGTGTTAGCACTTATGCTGAGAGTCTTTAAAGCATGGCGGAGGTGATGAAAATAAATTCTCCGAAAAACAAAACACCTTCTTCATTTTCCCTCTCCCGGTGAAAGTTGAAGGCCGTGGAAGAAACAACAAAGGTTTCAAAAAGCATGCGCAGTTAGAGCAAAGGAACAAGATTTTGACCTTTTGATTGGCTCCAGATCCTTAAAGGAATCAACACTCACACACATCCCAATAATCACTTTCTTTCTTTAATAGTTACGGACTTTTCAAAGGACCACTCAAAGCATAAGCGGCTTAAGGATCCCTTTCTCCTTAACACTCACACTCACATAACCAAAAAATGTATTTTAATTTCCCTTTCCCTGCTAATTCGCAGGTAGAAAAAACGGTGATGCATGGGTTTGCTTTCCTTCAACAAGATCTGGACCAAGCTGCCTCATCGTCGAAACGAAACAATTTGACGTTTTTATCTCGCTTTTCCTCCAAATCCTCCTCTCCCAAATCGGCCGGTTCTTGTCCCGGGTCTCCTTTAGTTAGACCTTCCGCTCGAACTGCACCCGAATCTCCTTGTTTAGAGAATGCCACCACCGTTTATTCCCACAGACATGTTGATCCCACTTCGCCAACACCACCTCCTTCTACCTCCAATGTAAAACCCGGTGGACTTTCAGGCTCCACCCTGGTATCTTCTCTTTCTCGATCCTCCTCGTTTGAGCTGATGCATTCCTCCTCGGAATATGCCTCCTCTCCCGCCTCTCCTGCCCGAGCTTCCTCCATGGTAGTGGAAAGCTCAACTATCCATTGTAAAGTTACCTGTGCCACGGCTCTATTAATGCAGCCTCCCGCCGAGATGGGCTTGAGTTTTGCCAAGTTCCGTCTAGGCGATAAGAAACCCGTCTCTATTGCCAAAGCCATGCTGGAACTACAATTGTTGGATCAAAAGCTAAGGAGTGAAGGACGGGTAGAGGATCATTTATTGAAGAGTGGCAAAGGTGCTAGAAAAAGGGATATATTAAAGATTAAATCCCTGGAAATCCGATCCAGGCGTAAACAAGGCGTAGAAGTAGAAAGTCCTTATCAGGGAAAAAAGACCAAAACTCATCGAACCAGATTTGGTAATTTTATTTCCTTTTTTATCTCTCTTATATAAATATTAGCGTTGTTTCATGAGTTGAATTTGGCCATTCGTGATAGAGATGTTCGAAAAGCGCGTGGATTAGTTGAATTATTACAAGGTTCAGCACTAAGAAAAAAATCAGGTACCAAGGCTCATCGGGAAGCCAACAAGTGTTTCTTGGCTGCTTTGGCTGCTCGGATGGAAGGCGTGGTCTTGTTGATGATGTACAAGGGATTTCCATCCGACTTTAACGTTCCCGTTTATTCGCCCGGTAAAAGAACAGGGGAAACGTTCAATGACTTTTCCTTTCCTAATTACTTTTTATTGGCCGTTTCTTTTGGCCTGGTTAACGTGGTTCGTTGTATGATAAAGGTATTTTTTTTGCCTGGTTGTGTTTCTATGGGTGGGTGTTAGCACGCTCATGTCAATCAAAGTTGGTTTGGCCTGACTCCATTGATGGTGGCTTTGGCGCATATTCCTCCCAATGGGGATTTGGAGATTGTACATATTTTGATGGAAGCTGGTGCTGATCCTAACCAAGGAATTCTGCTTTCTCAACTAAGAGCTTTGCATCGATTACAGCCACGAAAAGTGTTGCAGTCTCTATCCACCGCTGCACCTGAATCTGGCTATGTACGGATCTTGCCTTTAGATCTCGCCTGTGCGGTTGGGAATAAAAGTGCCGTCTTGTTATTACTACAAAGGTATCTTTTCTACTTAACTGTACGAGTGTTTAATGCATGTTGCATAGTATGGATTCTTCAAGTGTTTTCCAAAGCAGATTTTGTTTATTGGCTCAACAACATGATACCGTAATTATAGGGATGTTGATTGTAGCTGGAGCTGATTTGCATCAAAAAGATTGCCGGTATAACTCCTTTTAAAGATGTTTAACAATTATTCATTCATTTTAGAGGAAATACTGCTTTACATTTGGCCTCCAAGGCTGGTAGAATTCTAGTTGCTTCGATGTTGATCCATGCTGGTTTGGACGTAAATGAGCCAGGCGAGGGAGGTATCACTCCCTTGGAGCTGAGTAAGCAAAATGGACATGTAGCCTTGCAAGAATACCTAACGCATCTTTGTCAAAGCAGTGCTTCATTTCCCTTCAATGAGGCCAGGATCAAAGCTACCGATGAAGCTCAAGACTTGCATAACCGGGTCTTTGAGAGTATTCAAGAAGCGGTTCATTTACTCTGTCCAACTTCGCAAAACTCTTCCTCTTCTTCGTCTGTAAGAGAATTCAAGTCGCGTTCAGTGACGCCAGATCCCTTTGCCATTAAGATTAGAAGTAAATCTGCTTGTAGAGAGCCGGATAAGAAGCAGCGGATATCTCCCAGCCCTTCTATCATGAGTTTAACCACTTCCACCTCTTCAATTCACAGTGTTACAGAGGGTTTGTTGAAAAGTCCTCCCTCTTCTGCTAATGGTGTTTCTATGAGTGGTGTACTTGTGGGAGGCGGTAAAAAGAAGAGTGGTAAAAACAATCGATGGAGTTTACCATCTTTCTTGACCAGTGTTGGTAGTAAATAGGGTCAAGAGTTATTTATTCCTAGCAAAGTGGTGTTGTGATGTTTAATAGTAAGCTTGCGTTGTGTGTGTGTGTGTGTGTGTGTGTGTGTGTGGGAGGGGGGAGTTGGGAAATGAGTAGTTAGTATTTGCATTTCGTTAATATCATGTTCGATATATTTTATTGAATTCTTCTAAGCTCAGGTCCAGGTCATCTAATTCTTCCTTTTCCCAATCTTTCCTAATTCTTCCTTCTTTTTCCTCTACTTTTGCTAGTTCCAATGTCATATTGGGACGTGATATTGTAGAAAAAGGTGCTTGTGCAGAGGGAAGAGGAGCGGAGAGTTCTTTCAAGGCTCCCTGCCAAATTTGGTAATAATCCCTGGTCTCTTCCTGCATCAATAAATCCCACAAATATGGCACCAGTTGTTTTCTCTTTAAATAAATGTTCCATCGTTGCGCCACCTGTTTGTTAAGCAGGGTGCCCAACCTGCATACTCTGACATCACTGCATACATTCTCCACCCCTCTCTCAATTCCCACATTTTTCAAGCGAAATCCCCATACTCTTGCCGCCCATATCAATGCTGCCTCTGCCCATCCCTCTCCTCCTCCTCTTCCCGTTTCTACCAGGGAGAGGATCTTTGCTGCTACTCCCAATAAGCCAAGTCGATGAGGCAAAAGGTGGGGCTTTTGTGTCAATACTTGATCTACCAGTCTTTCCAGTGCATACAGTGGATGCGTTGATTTGGAGCTGCTGGAAAAAGACGATAATTTCTTGATCCAACCCACCAGCTCTTTGATCGAACATTCTGCCAAGCCCTAAACCGCCCCCATATGAGTATGAGCATCAAGAGGAGAGAGAGAGAGTACAGCCAAGGTTTGTAGGTTAAGCAATAATGGCTTGGCACTTTGATAGAGTGCTGCATGAAGTATCAATAATTGCTTCTTCCAACCTTTTCCTTCCAACCCTACTCGCTCCAAATATCCCCTATATAACCTCCAACTGGCTTCTTGTACTGGGTTACTCAGCCTGAGCTGGACACAGAGTCCTCTTAGTCGATGCTCTAACCGTTGTTGGATAAGCGCTTGTCGTTCCAGCGGCCCTTTTCTCACCACCGTCGACTTGGCTTGGGTGAAATTTGGAGAATCAATAACAAAATCATCCAATACCAGCCCACAATTGGTACAAATGGCCTCTTCTATCAAGGCTTGACATTCAGGACAAGTGGACATCACCTGACATGTTCACGCTGTTGAAGGAAGAATCATAGTTTATTCACACGACGCGTCGAAGCCTTGGCCAACACCTGAGCCTTGGCCAGACCCAGGGATAAACAATGCTGGGCTACCTTGGAACGCTGAACTTTACCCGTATCTGTCTTGGGCAGCTGATCTAGTAACCAGACGTATTTGGGCCATTTAAACTCCGCCACGCCTTTCAACGATAGTTTCTGTCCGATGGTGTGATCGGATGTTGAAATTGCTACTCCCACCTCTTCGCCATATACCGCATCAGGTACGCCAAAGCAGACGGCTTCTTTCACTCCTGGTAGGGCGAGAATGACTTCGTCCAGCTCGAGAGGTGCGATCTTTTCTCCCGCGCGGTTGATAATCTCCTTTATCCTTCCACTCAGCTTCAGATAGCCCTCCTTGCTGAACCACCCCAAATCTCCTGTTCTCAGCCACTTTTGTCCATCTTTAACCCAGAAATGCTTGGCTTGGAAGGACTCATCATTGCTGGGATTGCAGTATCCCAGTGTTACATTCTTCCCATTAATGCAAATCTCGCCCTCTCCATTCACTACTTCTCCTCTTTCGTTAAAGATCTTCACGTTGACTCCTTGAGGCATCCCCACCATCCCAGCATACCGCGGCGCAGGTGGTAACGGGTTGGAACAGATTTGATGCGCCGCTTCGGTCATGGCATAGGCTTCCAACACTGGTACTCCTGTTCGCTTTTCCAGTTCCTTTTGATGCATGGGAGCCAGGCTTGAGCTGCAACTTCTTATAAACCTTAGTGTGGGACACTTGGGGATGTTTGAGGCGCTGAGCAACATGGCATGGATGGAAGGAACAGCCGTGTACCATGTCACCTCGAATCTTCTTATCAGGTCCCAATGCACTGAGACGCTGAATTTGACAGGCAGGATGATTAAACTTCCCGAAAATAAGCTACTCAACAGAGCTCCTATCAGTCCGTGCACATGAAACAGCGGCATCACTAGCAATGTCTTGTCTGCTGGGCTCAGTCGATAAGTAGCAGCAATGTTGGCGACACTGGTGGTGATATTTCCATGAGTTAGAGGAACCCCTTACCATTTAAGCACGAGTATAAGGGGAGGGGGGATTACCTTTGGGCCTTCCAGTGGTTCCAGAGGTATGCAACACCAGGGCAACATCTTGAGGTTGTGCATCCCATTCCTCCCATTTAACATCTTCCAACCTAACCTGTTTTTCCTCACGCCAGAGCTTTAAGCCCGTTGCGGAGTATTCCAACTCCAACACTAAAATATCCAAATCTCGTGCGGCATTCTTGGCTGTTTGACCTTCACCTCGAGCCACCACCAAAACTCGGGGCTGCTGGTCTTTCAAGAAAAAAGTCACTTCTTCGTATTTGTAGCGTGGGTTGAGTGGAAGTGCGATCATGCGGGCATTAGTAACACCGAAGAAAAGTAAGCAGAATTCCAATGAATTCACCAACGAAAATGCCACTCCTGACCCTACCGCCACGCCTACCTCGAAGCGAAGGTAGTTGGACAAGCGACGTGCATAGTGCTGCAATTGTCCGTGAGATAGACTGGCTCCACCTGGTACAACAATGGCTGGTTGCCAGGGATTCTGGCCCAAAGAAATATCCACCAAAGTAATCATCGTCAACAGAAGGGGAGAGAGAAATAACAATAAAAAAACTTGGGTTTATTCTCGTTTTCTCATCTCAATTTGTTCTGGCGTTTTGTTTGGGTCCATTAGCCGCTGCTGTATCACCACGGTAAACTGTCGCGCTAACCCACGCGCCACTTGTTCCACCGGGCCAGTCAGCCGCAACATATACACAACATAAGCTATGAAACCAAAGAACACGGTAAACATAAGATAAATCGGAGATGTAGCAATGGCCCAGAACTCGTTCCATCCCAGCACTAGCAGCAACACCATCATCCAATATGGCACTCGTGCTTCTGTCGCCACCAATGAACGCTTGGCCTCTAAAAACATCGCTTCAGACTCTCTCTTGAACCGTGAGTTAAGTTCTTGTTGCTTGGCTGGTCCAAACAGCGTCATGGCTTCCTCGTAGTCGTAATCTCCGCCATCCAATGAAAAGTATTCTTCGGGGTTAAAGGTGGAATCAGTTGCTTCCATCTTGGCAAATAAGGGAATCAACCTCATGGCTTCTTCATTGGCCTTGGAGAAGGGCGTGTCAATGTCATCCTCGGGCTTCCAAACTCGTGGAAGGCCTTGATCGTCATAGCGGAATCTTTCGTCCAATCGATTTTTCATTTTCACCAGCATCAAATTATCCGCTGTTTCGTCATTAACCTTTTTTAGGAATCCTTCCCATGCTCCTTTTCTCAGCAACTTGATGCAATGCTGCAGCTCCTCTGTTCCTACGCCAAATCTAGTGGCTCTTTCCTTTAGCTTGGTTTCAGCCTCATTAATGGCCGTGTGAAAGGCATCTAAAATTTCCTTCCAGACTTGTTCGGTACTGGCGTTCAAACTAACTGCTACTGATTCATCCGTAGTTTTGCGTACTTGTTTCTCTAACGAAGTAACCATCTTCTTGATCTCCTCAGCTCTCTGTTTGCTAGCAATCTCTGTCAGATCATCTCTCAACTGTGCTAAATCATCTTGGAAGGACCAGTCTGTCTCTGAGAGCAGGACTGCTTGGGCACCAACGGAAAAATATTCTTCTGCCCTGGCTCGTGCTTCAGTCTCCACCTCCATAAAGTCATAGTTTCCACTCCTCATCTTTTCCGTCAAGGTCTTGCTAAACGTTTGTGTGGCTTTCTTGTGCAGGTTCTTCAATTGTCCGATAAAAAGGACATGCAGCGTTGAATGCAATTTGTTCAACATTTCCATTCGCTTTGACTGGTAAACTTCTTGATGATATCTACTCGCCTGGGCATCAAAGGTCTGGACGGCGGCATCACGAGCTTCAGTTATGGTAGGTCCCAGATCTTCCACAATGTTGCCCGTCTCAATGGGCCGCTTAAAGGGACGAATTTTTTCTTGGAAAGCATCAAAAGCCACCTTGCTGATTTCATCGCATCTGTACTGAGCCAGTAACTGTTGTTGAGTGGGCAGATCCAAGTCTTTATTAGTAACCACTTTCTCCCAGATTCCTTCGGCATAGTGGGAAAATCCATCAGCGGGGATGCGTTTGTGGTAATGCGGCTTAAACACGAAGTTCTCGTGCGCCTTGTCCACAAACCTTTCTCTTAACTTATCCACATCTTGGGTAAACTTCTCTGGCTGTAGCACTTTGTGCGGAAGAGCGATAAACATGAAATCAAAAAAGTCTTCGATTGTACAATCTTCTAATCCTGTGGGTTTGGACAATTCTCCCCACATCTTGGAAAGATCATTTCTTAGCGTCTTGGCATGACTGTCCAACGGGGTATTCCCAATGTAATCTCTAATAGCGAATAACAACAACGTCTTTCCTTTTCTGATATTTTACATTGTTAGCCTTCTTTTATGTTTTTTTTTGAATTTACCCTTTTCTTTGGAAGAGCTGCAGGTTGACCTCGAACACCGTCTTTAGTAAACCCATGTTGGCACCATTATAGAGTCCAACCATATGCTCCCACAAATTAATAATCAGTACTTCCGCAATGGCTAGGGAAAAAAGTGCGCTCTTTCTTTCGAAATCTTGATTTTCCCCTCGTTCTCTCCCATCCGTGCCTTCAACATCCAAAATTAATACATTTTTCTTTAAATCCTTGCACACCCAGATTCCTGCGCTATTAGTAGCCTTTTCTTTTTATGTACCTTTGGTAGTTTGTTGACGAAGGCTTTCTTGCATGGTATCAAACTTGGTTCCAAATAACAAGTTGAGCAGCGTACCTTGATTGTCAGTGCCTTTGATTAAGCTTACTTTTTCCGGTGGACTGTGATCCAAATACAGCTACTACATTATAATCAAAGCCTTGGTCAGCCAACTTCCATTCGTTCTGCATAAAATTGGATACCGCTCCACTACGAGCATTAGAACAGTAGTGAAGCTTACGAAAAGTTTTGCTCGGCATCTACGATCTGCAGCTGCTTGAAGCAACTCACACCATTAACCTCCCCCTCCAAGTGATGATCTTCGTTGCTGCTGCTGCCGTTCATTGCTGTTCAAAAAAATCACACCTTCCAAGTTCCAAACTTTTTTTTTCTTAAAATAATTTTTCACTCTCTTTTGCTAATGCCACACTCCAACAATACTTTTTATCACTACTATCACTCTTACTACACCGTTCTTAGTACAACTGCTGTTATTATTGGAAGGTAATGACTTTGTCGCTTTTAACCGCTGCAACTGTTGCTTTTCGATAATTAATTCTGAGCACAAACATGCCCTATAAAATCTAGAATTAGTAATTGTCTCTCATGTGAAAAACCCTTCTTTCAAACATTGCTTGCCATCAGGAAAAAAGAGTTTATTTTCATTTAATCCGTTGATTAACAACTCGTTGAAGAGACAGGGTTCTTCTAGATTCCCCAAAATTGATAAATCACGACATTTTCAACCAGAACCCTTAAACATAGCTCAGTGCATGAGAATAAAGGAAGAGCTAAAGCGTGAACCTGAACCAAAAAGAAGTTAACTTTTGAACATTTTCTTTGTGAGCTCTATGAAAACGCCTACAGAACTGCCTTGTTAACTTCAAGCCTTTTTACTCCGTATATCGAAATTGCCATGAGGGGGGGGGGAGAAACAATTACGGTGAAATTCACTTGAGGCTATTAATTGTTCTGGATCACTGTCTTGCTTTTATTAATTCCTACGAAGAAGAGATTGATGGTGTAATGTAGCATTCGGGTTTTGGCCAGTGAGGAGATATTTAAAGAGATGGATGGCTGATCATGATTTTTCAAGGTGTTTAATGCCACTCTGGCACTTTTACTTGAGTGGTCTACAAGCGTCCTTTTTGAAGGGAATTGATTGTGAAATTTTGATTATTTCAACGGGTGTTATGAATTTTATCCCGTGGTTTTGAGCTTTATGATCGCGCACAGGGGCAGGATTGAAGATACATGTCGCTTGGCAAAGATCTCCCTCGCTTGTTCCACTTGCCTGCAATGAAGCGGAACCAGAAGAAAGATCCTGCTTTACTGCAGTGTTTCTTATCAAAGGCCCTATATAAAATCTGGACTTTCTTATATCTTTATATGACTATTGATTACTTATTATGACGTTGGGTTGAAGTATAAAGGGATATTATTGATATTGATGATTAATATAAAGGAAATTCTTTATCAACCAATTTTGACCAAGCAGCCAAGCCACCTTTCACATCCTTGGCCTTGTTAAAACCCCTGTCTTTAAGCAAATTCACGGCTAATTGGGAATCATTTCCTAATCTACAAATGACATACACTGCGTATGATTGTAAGTTGTTGAAAGGTTAAGGGCCAACCTTGGTCATTTTTGGATATTTTTTGCTCATTCCCGTCAATATCCTCCTCATTAATAAGCTCTGCCAATTTATTCAACTCCACATCTAACCATAACCACATTAGTCAGATCAAGTTGGTGAGGCTAAAGCGAAAGCAGGTACTGATGGAATTTGGTAGGCTACAAATGTCAAATTGTACAGGCTCTCTTACATCCAACAACTTGTGAGGTTTACCTAAACTGATAATCCGCGCATATTCCTAATCATTGTATGGGCATTGGATGTGCTCAAGAAGATGTTTGATAAGCTTACAAGGACAGAGATTCGATCTACATCTTCAAGTAATGTTAAATTCAAGCCCTACATTCAACGTAAAACAATCAAGGAGGGGGGGGGGAGAATCAAGGAAATGGTACTTGATCGGTAGGATTCATTCCACAAAAAGCGACATAATCAATCAACTTGGTAATGCTTGGATTCTCACCACAAACGACGCAATTTGGATTTCTATTCCGAAGTCGAATACTTCTAAACTGAGCAGAACTGGTGAGCGCATCAAATAGCAGCATTTTGGGATTAGCAGGGGTGGCATGATTGATGATGATTTTGATTACTTCGATTGCTTGTAAACATCCCAAAAGGCCAGGAACTTGAGCGGTAATTAGCACAATAAGGCGAGTGAAATACCTGGTCCTAATACTCCCACGTCGGAACAATTATTAACAGTCGCTATGGGCGGGGGAATGGGAAATAAACACCGGTAACAAGGACCGCCTTGATAATTATAAACCACCAGTTGTCCCTCAAAACGAACTGCACTGCCCGATACCAGGGGTCGGTTCAAAAGGACACAGGCATCATTGATCAAATATCGAGTGGTCATATTATCCGTGCAATCCACCACTACGTCATAACTATTGAGAGGGGGTTTTAACCAAGACAAAGAAAGGCAGTACTCTTTAAAAATATTCAAGGCATTTCCACTGCTCAATAAAACAGGATAAGTTTGACAAACCACTTGATCATTAAGTGCAGTTATGGCATCCTTGGCAGAATCCACCTTTAATCGTGATAAAGATTTCTGGGTATGGATGACTTGTCTGGGCAGGTTGTGTAGTTCAACTCGGTCATAATCCACAAGTCCTAACCTTCCTGCCCCTCCCACTAGGTTAGTCTACATAATATGCTTGCCTATTCCTGCAGCTGCTAGGTATAACAACACGGGTGAGCCCAATCCACCAGCACCAATCACCAAAACTGATGCTTTTTTCAGAGCAAGTTGTCCTATTCTTTTCTGTTTATACACTTTGTCCAACACGAACCTACCACTTGGTCCAAACTGCGGTAAAATCAACTGACGCCCATACCGATAAATCTCTTTATTGGAGAGGCGACTATTGTTGGAGGTGGTGGTGGTGGTGGTGGCGTGTAAGGAGGTGGAGGTGGGAGAAGAGATGTTACAAGAACATTTCGCCAACTTCGCTTCCAAGATGGCGATTTTATTTTTAAGAAACTTGACTTGTTCCTGCAACTCCTCCATGCGCATACAAAGAATTATACATGGATCACGAGACTCAAGTTTTGAACACGATTCAACAACGCGTCTCCATGCTTAAGGACAGCTTGATAACGGGCATTGTGATTATCCGGCCTTCTTGTTTCTACCACTCCGCCCACCTTGTCGATGATGCAGTGTAGCCGTCCAGCAGCGATGAACTTGGCGAGATCTCTATCAATGAATTCCACAGAAACACCAAAGGCATCTGCCATGCGATTCAGCGCAACTCGGTGATAGCTCTCCAACATTTGCGCATAAGCCTTGATTCTCATTTCTCGAACGTAGAAACGACGATGACGATACAAGTAGGGTGAAAGGCTCAAATGCTCCGATTCGATATAGGCCAGGCTTTGGAAGAACTGACTGTAATCGCACTGATGCAAAGAAGAGGCGAATTCCTGCACCTTGGGAAACTGATGAAGCGCTTGTAATAATTCTGGCGCTTCAATGACCTATTTGTGAAGGGTTAATAAATCAAACAGAACTTACATCACTCTTGAGCTTAGGACGATTCAGGGCAAATACGCACATAATCAAACAATACTGGGAAAAGGCTTCAAAGGAAAAGATCTCTTCAGCATCAAACGTGGCCACTGCGCTTAGAAATCCCTCTGCAGCTTTGGAGAATTCTCTGATGCGCATGAAATGCACGCTTTCATAAACCTTGAGTCGATTTCTTCGATCCCAGTCACCAGCACCATGCGAGAGGATATCTCGGATGGTGGCAAGAGTGCGGCTGGTGAGATCAATGTCGGAAAAGAAAAAAGCAATGCGCAAAATGGTGAAATAAATGTCCAACTTGGTACCCTGAGATGGTGTTTTTTCCAACGCCACTCGATAAGCAGTCAGAGCTTTTTCCTAGGCCCATATGTTGAGTACTTGAGCCAGAGCGATAGGGAGAGAGAGAATTACCTTTTCACCAATAAGGGCATAATGATCAGCAAAAGCTTTCAAGGTTTCTGCCACTTCGGTTTCCCCAAGGTTAGCTTCAGCATCATCGATTTTCTCTTTCAACAAGGCTTCCTTTGTTTGATTATGAGTTTCCATTTGCTGCAAGAGATCAGCATCCAACTCGAAAAGCTTTTGTTCTACCAAACTTTGATAGAATGGTGCCATGTCTAACTACATGAGGATGTTGTTGGGGGAAGGAGGGACTTACTGAATTCCTTTATTTTTTGTAATAACCGAGCAGCAACCGCTTCTCGTTGGGTCAAGGGACCATTAAGGAGGAGAAAGCGATCATCGGCGATTCTCAAATTTGGTACATTCATCACACAATTTTCTGGTTGGATTTAAAAGTGAGAGAGAGAGAGAGAGAGAGTTGAACACAAAAATATTTTATTTATCAAACACAACAACAACAACAACTTACGGCAAAGGGGGGCGATTATTTTAAACAGTAGGGAGGAGGTTTCATCATCCCAAGAGCAAAAGGAGATCTACTTTTACTCACACAATACAACACAGACATAGGACATGGTTAAACTTTACCAACACACCACACATTACCAGTACTCCCCCCTTTCCCTAGACTGACCTTCCCTCCAGTCATCCTTGGAGTACTGTAACCTTGGCCTTTTGGTTGAGATATCCTAATCCCTATTCTGGACATGTTCTTTCCGCAGACGTTATTGACCGAAAAGTCGATCCCCTCACCCATTGTCTCCATACCACGCGATTGATTACCAAGCGGGGGATCATCCCCAAATGGGGCCAACGTTTTGTCAAGCAATCTGAAGCGCTTATTTTGGAAGAATCTATAGTGGACCCCGTCAAGCAGGAAATGACCACTAGAACCAGAAACATCACGCTTCAAGGTGTAATGCGGGTGGAAGAAACTCAACTATTGAGGTCTGTACAGTCATCATCCCTTCCTCCAATAACTTCGGTTACGGTAATTGCAAGAGTGGTAAGTGACTTGGGTTGGGGATTGAAGGGACGCATTGAAAAGTTTGGCGTTAAAAAGTTTATGGAAAATGCAGCAAAGGTAATTTGCATTAGCAGCAGTAGTAGCAGTAGTTACAAGGGAGAGATAGAGTCGAAAAGGAATGCGACATGTATTGGACATGCTAACCAACAAAACTCCCTCCTCAGTACCCGCGTAAATAAAACCTGTGTTTTGCTTAGTGATTTATGGCTGTTGAGGAAGCATGGCCAAGCGCTTACTCCCCCCTTTGAACGACTTCAATCGTCGGGAATACGCGCGTCGCAGGATTCTTTCCTGTCCCGCTGTCCTTCTGTCCTCTCCTTCCAACGCCCAGCACACGTCTGTTACTCGAATTTTGTCTCTCGTGGGTTTGGAATACGTTGGGATAAACTTCGTAGGACGAGTCTCCTTCCCACCACCACCACCTACCGCAGCAGAAGCACCGCCTGTAGAAGCACCACCTGCTCGTGAACCACCGCTAATCCACCAATGCTTTCCTGCTAATGGTAAACTCACAAGTTCATTCGACTGCTTAGCAACCATCAAATCCTTTGCTTCTTGGATTTCCTGTTTTTTGCTACCTTTCTTCGACTTGCCTCCAGCCGCCCCTTCTTTTGATCGAGAAGCTTCTTCCCTTCTTCTTTGAGCAGCTTCTCGTCGCGCCACCTCGGCCTCACGCTCCACTCGCTCGATTGTTCGCCATAGTTTTATCGGATCCACGGGATAAGTCACCAGTGGACTTGCTGCCAGGTGAGATTGAGTTCCTGTTGCTCCTGCTGTACTAGGCAGTGGATCATAGCTACTTTGTCGATATATGCAGGCTCGGTTACTTTTAAACAAGAGATCTTTTAAAAAGGCATCAAATGCTTGAATCAATACTTCTGCCACCCGGTTAGAATCCACCTCCCTTAATCCATTAGCTTGAACTATCTCTGAATTAGCTTCTACTAGATTAGCAAAGTTACCTGATCTTCGTACATGATTGGCAAAGACATACAAGACTTGATTGTAAAAATGATCCCATTCGGATTCTCCGCCACCCGTGCTGCTTAGGTTTTTGCCACTAGTAGAAACACCAACGGATAGACTTGACAATAAACTGTTTGAAACATTCGAGACACTTTGACCAACTGTTATTAGCGCAGCCGTAGTACCTCTTTCTACAGAAGCAGCAGAAGCAGCAGTAGCAGAGGAAGAAGCAGTAGTAGTAGCAGAGGAAGAAGGGGAAAGAACTGGAATCTTGGCAGGAGGAGGATCAAGGACATCTGGAAACGCAGCACTGGATGATCGTTTTCTCTTGGAGTATCGACGTCCAGGAATAGCAGAGGGCGAGGGAGAAGTAGCAGCAGGCGAGGTATGAGATGACATGGGTGAGTGCTGTTTTAAAAAGAAATATGCCCATTGCTTATGAGGATTTAACCTTTCGAGATGAAATAGGACGTGGTAAATATGGCTGTGTGTATCGGGCAGAATATCTAGTAACCTCCTCCTCCTCCTTTCCCACATCACTTTTGTAACTGCTGCTAAACTCTTGGTAATTGAAGGGAACTGAAGTTGCTGTGAAGGAATGCTTTGCCATTCCTCATCTGGATCTGCAAAAACACTTGGAACGAGAGGTAGCTTTGATGCGGTACACTTCTCGCACCACCTTCCTCAAAACTTAACTTGCACAGAGAAGCTCGACATCCCAATGTTGTTCAGGTATGTCTGGGGCCAGGAGGAGTGTGCTACAACAACACTTTAGTTTATTGACATTTGTCATAAAACCGATAGGGCAGCCAAGACCACTGTATTTATCGTTACTGAATATGTAGCAGGAGGGAATCTTTTAATGGTTTCTCTCTCTCTCTCTACCAGTCCCTCAAATTGACCAAGGTGTACGGAGTAGTGGT
>QZWR01000334.1:0-18411 GCA_004114325.1 Zoophagus insidians | reverse complement strand
GACTACATCATGTGGATGGACGATCATGTGAAGGATTGATCAGATGACCGATGGAACATGTGATGGAATCCCGTGGAAGGTGATGGAAGGAGATCAGCTGACGCTTTAATCTAATGACGTAGGAGTCCATGTGGAGAGGTGACGTAGTAAGCTGTAATGATTGGATGTAGAGTTAACGGGGTTGGAGGATAAATTCACCTCCATCTCCTTCTATGTAATAAAGTAATTCTTTTACCCCAACACTCTTGTGTGAATCCTTCTTTCCTCTCCTCTCTCTACCTTCCTGAGTGGTTCATACCACTTCGGTTTCCCTCCCCTCTTTTTCACATAAGCTAAAGAATCCCGTCAGGCCCCCAAAGCCTGACACTTGGAACCAATTAACATAGGTTTATTTTTAGTGTGACATAATTGCTTCATGGTCTATTTTTAGTTTAACCGAAGAACCAATAATGTACTAAAACATCCCAATTGTCACGTGAAAAGTATTTGTAAGCAGCACTGTTAAAAGTTTGCTGCTTTTCAAAGTAATAATAAGGAATAATGTCTTTTCCCTTATAAAATTTTCTTTATATTATTTCACACTCTCCTCACTATGTCGGGACTTCCCCCAGTCCTTGACACCTGAATAACTGTCAAATGATAAATATAATTTACAGGATAATATTATTTATTGATCAATTAGAGGTGGAGATCTTCGTAATTGAATGAATCAACATCTTCACGTGATTATTAAGAAGAGAGGAGTGGGCCCCATCACATGCTCTCCACAACACCACTACATGGTATATAAATCACTCTTACCGTTTATTTCCACCCACCCTCCCACTCAACACACAAAAAAAGCATACACGCACGCCCATTTTTTACTTTCATCTGTTGAAGCATTTATTTTGTAATATTTTTTCAAATATGCGCATTTTCTTACTTTCTGGCATTTTCTTCTCCCTGGTGTTTACTGCACCTCCTGATCATCATGGCAGCAAGTTGATGAAACGAGCCTCAGAGTCGACAATGGTGGGGAATGGGGCCCAAGTTGACATGACCAAAACGGGTAATCACGAGGAAGGAGGATATACTGAGTATTTACTGAGAAGGAGAGGAGACGATGACGATGATGACGATGACGATGATAAGCCTAGTTCCAAAAGTCCCAAGAGCGGTGGAGCCAAGGCCAAAGGAAAGGGTACTTCCCCTTCTCCAAGTAGTAGCAAGTCGGGTAGCAGCAAGTCAGGTAGTAGCAAGTCGAGCAGCAGTGGTGGTAGCAGCAAGTCAAGTAGTAGTAGTAGTGGAGGAGGAGGAGGTGGTGGTGGTGGAGAAGCTTCAAAGGGAAGTGCTTCAACTGGCAAGGGAGAATGTACACTTGGAAAGTTCAAATGTGATGGAAATGCACTCTCTCAATGCGGATCTGGTGATAAATGGGTGAAATTGGCTGATTGTCCATCCGGGACCAAATGTTCAGCCAAATCCGATGGAAGTTCAGCCATTTGTGATCATGCTAGTTCAGGAGGAGGAGGAGGAGGAGGGGCAGCATCACCACCAGCAGCAGGGGGAAGTTCAAAAAGTGGTAAATCAGGAGGAAAAGGAGGAGGAAAGAGTTAAGAAATATAGCAAAAAGTTTACTAATACTTTAACGTAATACACCACGATTTCCCTGCTTAGTCATCAACCCTTTTACACAACACTCTCTATACGGCATTCTACACGGCACACTCTACAACACTCAAAGTCAAGAAGTAGAAGAGGTGGTGTTTAAAGAACGCTCTTCACGAATCCCGATTTCCAACAAATCAATGGCATCGTCTATGATTTCTTCAGCAGTTATCCATCGATCCTTCCTTATCCATTGATCGGCCTGAGTAAGGGCATCAAATATGGGCTCTCGTTCTTCTCTTCTAAGAAAGAGCCACCGTTGATCCTGCTTGGTGATTTCTATCTCACGACATTTGTACGCCTCTCCTACACACGGACGAAGCATCAATTCTTGCAAGCGTAACAGATCCTTTCTTAGCTGAAATAACAATTCCAGCCTGGTTCTACTTGGATACCATGGCAACTTGGTAATCTTCTCGAATGCCTGATTTACATGCGTTAAATATTGCAAAAGGGTAAAGGTCAAGGTGGTGGCCGCGGTAACATCCAAGCTTACTGGAGGGGAGATTTGAGCAATTACCTTTTCTAATAGCCAAATCACCAGAGATTGTTGATGCTCCAAAGGATGCGTTAGGAGTTCTTGATAAAGGGATTGGACGAGTGGTGTGATTACCTCCAAAACCTGAGTCTGGGTTAAACATTTACCAGCTGTAAATAAAGATAATATTGGTTTTAACCGATTTGAATAACTAGAACACTGGTCAAGGTGTATTTGAACAACTCGGGCAGGACTAAAGCGGTAATTTGAAGTGGTGGCCCCAGAAGAAGTCGCGGTAGCAGCAGTGAGGGTTAAAGTAGGAGTTGAAAAAAGTTTCATGGAGTTTTCATAACCTGTAAAAGAAGAGGAAGAGGAGGTGGAAGAACGAGAAAGAGTTTCCTTGTCGAGATAGCCGAGTTTAGCGTCGCTTAGAGCAGCAGCCTCAGTACTGGTAGTAGTTACCAGGGAAAATAACGAAACAAAACTAGATAGTATGGTAGGCATATTTGCAAAACAAGTACCCGTTATAACGTTACCGGGTGAGTAGTTTAAAGGTGTGCTTTGATAAGAGTGGGTGAGTGAGTGAAGTGAAGTGAAGTGAGGTGGAGTGAAGAGGAGAGGAGAAAATACTTTGACGCATTTCTCTTGTCGTGAAACAATTGTTAATTTAATTTCCTTTATCTGCACCACCACACTGATTTCTGCACTTTTGCACTACCTCTGTTTACTACTTGGGAGATTTTACTTTATTGTAATTATCGCTTAGTTTCCATGTTATCGCTTGGGACTGACTGTGACATTTTTATCGCTAATAGTAGACATATCTTCAAAAGGATCCTTTTCAATCAATCAATCAATCATAAAGGAACTCTTGACAAAATACATCTGCCAAGGGGAAAACCTGTTAAAAAAGGAAAACATCTGCTAATAAGTGAACTAAAAAAGAAATGGAAATATGCAAAGACTAAAGTATTATTATTACAAAACTCTATCACAATGTAGTTAGGGTAATATCTTCGCCAATTCCTCTCTTTGTTTCTCATTGAGCATCACAGGAAATTGCACTACATATCTGATCACCAAGTCGCCTCTCTTTCCATCCTTCTTCAAATTGGGCATTCCTTCGCCTGGAATCACCTCCTCCATCCCATCTCTCATTACGCGCTTGTTGTCCTTTAGCTTCAACTTGCTTTTTCCATCCAATAATTGAATCGACCGTTCAAAACCACACAGCGCTTCCTTCAAAGTAAGTTTCACCTCTGTAGTCAGCTTATCATCTTGTCTTTTAAATATCGCATGGGGCTTCTCTTCAACTACAAATACAATGTCTTGAGCAACTCCCGTTGATACATCTTCGTCCCCCTCTCCGCTAAACCGGATTTTGGTTCCTGCCTTCCATCCCGCCTTTACTGGTACTTGCAAGATTTTTTCTGTTGCTATCATTTGTCGCGTAGTTGCATCTCGGATCTTTCGACTAACTTTTAATTTCTTGGTTGTTCCACTAAATAATTCTTCAAGTGTCAATGGAATGCTTCGTTCTACTTCCTTGGCCACGGTATTCCTTGGCCCACTCCCCATGCCGCCCATTCCACCCATTCCACCCATGCCGCCCATGCCGCCCATGGAAGCACCAGGAAATCCACCACCACCTCCTCCCATTCCTCCAAATCCTTTAGAACCTGATGTTCCAGTCTTGAAATATTTGTCACCATCATCATCAAAATCGTCAAACATACTAGATCCACCAAACTTTCCACTTCTTGGACCAAAGAATTCTGCAAATATATCCTCGGCACTTCTTGGCGTGAAGTGGGAATTGGGGCCACCACTGGTAGTATAGGTAAAAGTTGAACCACCGCCGGTAGGAAAGGCTCCTGTGCGGAAAGAGCTAAACCCACCACCTCCACTGCCAGGAAATCCGCCAGGAAATCCTCCAGCAGATCCCGCGTCACTTGGAACCCCCTTTAAACCTTCTTCCCCATATCTATCGTAAACCTCGCGTTTATTCTTATCCGAAAGCACTTCAAAAGCTTCAGCCAATTCTTTGAATTTCCGATCTGCTTCTGTCTTGTTGTTTGGATTTCGATCTGGGTGCCATTTAAGAGCTAGTCGATTGAATCAGTAATGAGGGCGATTTCGAGGATTTACCTTGTTTTCTGTAGGCTTTTTTAATGGCATCATCATCGGCATTTCTTGGAACTCCCAAGACGGAATAATAATCTTGTCCCATTTCTTCTTGTTTTTTTAGGGTGCTTTTTTTTGAAGAGGGGAGAAAAAGAGAATACTGTCATATTTGTTTGTGTGAGAGTGATATTACCACTCAACAAGCCTTGATCCTTCTAGAAGCTAATAGAATCGCCCTGTTCAATCATTCTGGACATCTATTTTATGGCGCTTATAGTATTCACCCAGATAATTACTAACAGGGTAATAATGGGGTGGAAGGGAGTAATAATAATAAATAATTATTTTCGAGTCATACCTATATAGGACAACTCTTTCTTCCCTTATAAACAGTTGCAGTATTGATCGTATTCAGGCTTATTGTTGGTTTTCCTCGCTCTCTAAGAACAAGAAGCATGAGAACTTGGATCCAGTGTGTCACCGCTCCAGCCTCCGAGACTGGACCCGCCTTCATGCTCTGTACTGACCAGGTCCGCTACTTGTTCAATTGTCCAGAGTCTACGCAAAGAATGTGCTTTGAGCGTTCTATCCGTTTAATGAAATTATCCAAAATCTTTTTTACCCGTTTATCCTGGGATTGTGTTGGTGGTTATCCTGGTTAGTCTTCTTCTTCCTTTCCTTTGCTTCTGTGTAGCAATGTATGATTTGAACTGGGATAGGAATGATTCTTACCATTAACGATATGGGCGTAAATCGTTTAACTGTTCATGGAACTAAGCCTGGCCTAAGTGACCTTATGACTGCTGTAACAACCATTACTAATAGGTTTCTTACTTCTCCTGGTCATTGTTGATAAATATAGGCGAGCTGCAGAGATTATCCTAGAACAAGTTCCTATCAAATCAGAAGATTTACACTTTGATGATGAATATTTTAATGTTGTTCCTATTCCCTTTTCTACTACTACTTGTAACCCTTCCTTCCACATCTAACCTCCTTTTTCAAGTCATTCCCAGTAAACGTAAAAGCAATGATGATAATTGTACTTCTGCTGCTGTGGTCTGTTGTTATGTTTGTAAGGGTGCTGATTATCGTGGAAAGTTTGATCCAGTTGCTGCCAAGAAATTGGGACTTCAACCTGGACCTTTATTTCGTACTTTTCCCCTTCCCTTCTCCTCCGCCTCCTCCTTCTCAACGGATTATTCATTAAGGATAAATAGGTGAACTTTCTGCTGGAAATTCCGTAATTACGCCTGAGGGTCAAACGATTCATCCTAATCAAGTCCTGGGGCCAACGAGAAAAGGTCCCAAAGTGTTCATCATAGATTGTCCGCTTGAAGAACTTGTATTCTCTATAACAGCTGATCCTCGATTTAACTCTGGTGATGCGCCGAGTTGTATTGTTCATTTATTGGGCAAGGGAATTATTACCAATGAGCTATATTTGAAGTGGATCAGGTCATTTCCCCAAAGTACCAAGCATTTGATCTCTAGTGAGGATTATCCTTCGTCCAAAGTACAGTTTTATAAAAGTGCAGAGAATCAGGCAAAACTTTCATTATTGGACCTTGAAACCTTTCCTCTTCCGCTTGGTTATTCCGACTCGAAAGATCCCTCCCTTGACGAGGTATTAATAGGAAAAAGTACATGTCTTTAACAAATTCAAGTAATTGTGGTTAAATTAGATTTTCGATTAATGCAGCCTGGATTATCCTTTTTCTTGGAATCGGGTAAATTTGAACAAGATGGTAGTTATGTTCCCTTGGCCGAGTTGGTTGAAACATCCCTGGCTGAACTTGGTCAAAAAGACTTGCAACAAATCGCCGAGGTAAAGGCATCACTTGTTAAGGGGGGGAAGAAGGTGACCTACTTTTCCAATGATCCTATCCTTTATACCCTGGGCACTGGTTCTGCTGTTCCTTCTAGAAGAAGAAATGTTTCTGGAAACTTATTGGTGGTGCCAGGGTATGGAAGTATCATCTTGGATGCAGGAGAAGGAACTTTTGGTCAATTGTTGCGGTTATTTGAAACAAAAGAACAAGTCTTGGAACCCTTGAGATGTATCTATATTTCTCATATCCATGCTGATCATCATTTGGGCCTGGTCAACCTTGTTCTACATTGGAAAAGGGTATTTTTTCCTCTCCTTACCATTACTAGCTCTTATTATTGATCCTTAATTATTTAGTACGCAGAGGTGTTGAAAGAAGAAAGAGTTTTATACATTGTAGGCCCAACTTATCTATGGAATTGGTTGACATGTTATAACCGTGTTGAAGATATCGGCATTGATAAGCTTAGATTTATTAATTGTTCTGAGCTTGATATTTACAGTACAACTGAGCCTGATACTACAACTGTTGAGGCTGAGGAAGAGATGAAGAAGAAGAAGGGAGAGGAGGAGAACAAGTTGGGCTTGTTGAAAGCATTAGGGTTAAACACCATTGCAACGACCAAAGTTATCCATTGTCCCTTGGCATTTGGAGTAATGTTGGCTCACAAGTGTGGATGGAAGTTTGT
The DNA here is from genome assembly GCA_004114325.1 of Zoophagus insidians. Classification (NCBI taxonomy): domain Eukaryota; kingdom Fungi; phylum Zoopagomycota; class Zoopagomycetes; order Zoopagales; family Zoopagaceae; genus Zoophagus; species Zoophagus insidians. The sequence goes on along the minus strand of QZWR01000334.1, from coordinate 11,639 downwards.
TTATTCGGGTGATACCAGGCCTTGTGAGCGGCTGGTTCAACTAGGAATGAACGCCACTCTGTTGTTGCATGAGGCGACTTTGGAGGATAAAATGATTGAAGAAGCCAAAGAAAAGGCTCATAGTACCACGAAAGAAGCCATAGACATTGGTCAAAGGTATTTCCCCTTTAATTGATCGATTGGTTGATTGATTGATCGATCGATCGATCGGGTATTTTAGTATGAATGCTCAGTATACTCTGTTGACGCATTTTAGTCAGCGTTATTCTTCCATTCCAAAGTTGGAGAATTTATCATCTCCAACTTCTAGCACCACTACTAGCACATCTAGCACTACTGCGTTAAAGCCCTCAGGGAAAACAATAGTGGGAATTGCTTTTGATTTCATGAAGATCAAGTTTTCAGACTTGTGGAAATTACCGTTATACATTCCTGCATTTAAAGTTCTCTTCAAAGAGGAAGAAGAAGTGGTGGTGGTGGTGGGAGAGAGTGGGGAAGAAGGAGGAGGGGTTAAGCAATAGATTCTTGTTGTAATGCCAACTTTACATCTGGCCTTTTCCATTCCTCAGGGAATTGCAACTTTTTCAGCCTTCGTAACGATCTTCCCTTGCGAGAATTGGCGTCTTTTGGCACATCCAAGAATTTATCCTTATTATTTACCACTGCTTCAATCAGCCTATCCAACGTATCCGAAAGATATTTAATGTTTTGTTGCAAATTGGGATATCTGTCGCTGGACATTTTTACCAAATCCGTCTCTGCTTCATATCTGGGTCCCAACAATAACCTCAACAAGTGTTGGTTTTCTTCCACCAATCCCAGGTCTGAGAGCTTGAACGTCAAGGAAGCCTTGGCACTGGCTGGATGTTCTGGTTCGCCCAAATAGCAACAATGTTGGAATTTCAACAATTGAGTTGAAGAGGGAGGCACATAAGCTTCTCGAAATGCTATTCCTTTCCTTCATTAGTTATAAATAGGGGGGGGGGAAGAAATCACCGGCCAGTTTAGGAAGTTCATATTTTTCCAGCCTTAAATATCTTCGAACTTCTCTTACTTGGTCCAAGATGTGATGACCAAGACTGGTATGATCATCATAACCATATTCTTCCAAATCCTCGATATTCCATTCCACCCCGTCATCCACCTGGAATTGCCTTAACGAGGAATCCTGGTTATTGGCAAAAATCCTGGCCTTGAAATGTTTATTGGTTAGGCCGGTTTTACTAACCCAGTTTGTGGAATAATGACGGGAGATTCTTTTGATTATTGGTTGCATTATTGTGCGTGAAATCACATGGTGTACTTCCCCTTCTTTTCACCAATACACACTCTTAAACCTTACGAAAGACTTTTACTTGGACGAATTTTTCTTCAGTCTCAACACCACAAATGCCGTTCTTTAAATCCTCCGCCTCCGCCTCCAATAAATCGCCACTACCGCAACAGGAAAAATCCTCTGCTATAGAAGTCCCAGAGATGACACTTTCTGATGCCGTGTTTTTATTCGAATCTCCTACTTTTTCCCATCAAACTCAAGCTTTGGTAGGTCTCTTTTCCCCTCCTTCTGATCATCTCTCTCTCTCTCTCTCTCTATCGTAAAGGGTCGTAAACTAGCTACTACGTTTCTACGTCAAAAGATGATCTACTCTTGTTGCGTATTACTTTGTCCCTTGCTTTCAGTCGTCATTGTAGGACTGGTGACCTTAACCGTGGCTCATTTGATTAGCAACGTTCCTAATTCTGAAACCTTGTTTTGTTCTAAAACCCCCTTGATGCATCCTCTTGGTGTTCCCCTGGACTTTGACCCCATCAAACGTCCTCCCAAACGGTCAAACGATGCTGGATTTTACATGAATAGGTTTTCCCTTTCTCCTTTTCACCTTTTAATAATCCTCGCCTCCCTTTTCACTTGCTAGTTGGACTTCTACACTTTCACCAAAAACCCCTTGTGTTCGTTGGTTTGGTGATGATTATCCCGTAATTCCTCCCTATTCCAGGTATTCCTTCCTCCTAACGTCTAACGATTTCTTGCAAAGGGATATCAAGCAACAACAAGTCGAAGGAATTACCATTAGTCAAAAACTCTCAAGTGATAGTTCATTTATGCCGGATCCTTTTGGTGGATGGCTTGCTTATTCTGATAATCTGCGACAATTTCCCCAAAAACCAGACGATTTGTTGCCTCTTTATACGGATATTCCGCAGATTTCTCGCTTTTGGGCCTATTACACCGAACGAGATCCAGGAATCGCTGGTTCAAAACCTCAACAAAATTCAATTGCCCCTGGAAGTAATGCTACCAATGCTACCTCAGGGTCGGGAAGTGGATTATTGGCAAATATCCCTTCGCGATATTTCAAGGATGGGCAAAATCTGATACCTGTTCCATATTTCGAGAAAATTGATAATCTTTCCTTGGTTGATTTAACCTTGACTCAATCTTTGCAAAAGTAACCATATATTTTGGCATTTCTACCAACGTTCTCTTTGATAGATCCAGTGAACAACCTTTTGGTGTAATGATTCCTCCTCATGGCGGTTTGTTTATTAACCCTCATGGGAGTGGCTTATAAGGGTGAGCATAGTTTGGCATTTCAACGAGATTTCCGATTCCAAATTATCCTTGAGGCTACAAATTGGCACGATTAGAAAATTCATCACTGAGCAGCATCAAACTGGCGTTTTTAATGATCGTTGGCCCAGGCAAGGTTTAAGAATGCTAATTGCACTTTCACAAATATCCTCTGGTTATGGTATCCTTTTTCCCTCTACCCACTGTTGTGATGATGATGATAGTTCGTCAACGGTTTCCTTCAACAAGTATAACACAAGGAATTCGAGTAATTTTTCTTCTTCTTTTTTACTGGTTCCTAAATTGATTGAAAAATTAGGCTTTTCCTAAAAAGGTTAATCCTTTAACTGCTGTTGATGTTGGAAGCATGTTTACCCCGCTTTGTCTTCCATTCGGTTCGTCCTTTACTTGTGGTACTTATGGTTAGGATTGTCTTTTTTACTACCAATATGGGTAATGCAGTTGGTCAAGGATCGAGAAGATGGTATGAGAGATATGCTCAAAATGGTAATTCCCAACTTGGAATTCTATTAATGGCCGGTATTATTGGTTTGGTCTAGCATGGCTTGAAAAATTTGCCCTTTGTGGTTGTTCATGTGGCTTTCTACATGCTTGTGCAAATGATTGCTTCATCGGTTGTTTTAATAGCTGGACTTTCTTTTGGCGTATTTCTCTTTTTAACCTTTACTTGGGCTAATTTGCTTTCTAGTTGACTATATTTACGCGTACACATCCGTTTTGTTATTTGTTGCTCTTTCTCCTTTGGGCTCATGTTCAAGCCTGGATGGTTCTGGTTTTTGCCAATCTGGTCAAACGACGAAGACGAGCAATTTGTACTTTTCCAACTCTTGAACCTTGACTTAACAGGAAATAGTGTTTACTGTTTTATTTGTCTTTGGAGCCTTGATTGTTCATTTCATGTCTGGTATGTGCACTTTTATTTCGGGGATACTATCAAGCCCCGCTCTAGATATGCTTTCTGATTTGGGATCTGGAGCCGCAATTACCTTGAAAATATTTACCTTGATTCATCCATCATTGTCATTTTATCAAGTAATTCGCATTTTGGCGTTTGCTGCTTCCTTGATGCAACCTGGCGTGGAACCTTTCTCCATGTGGAATGATATTCTTTGTGGTCCTTTGCTCCAATATTACCTGGCCATGATTATTGTTAGTTTTCTATTGATGTGTATTTGGTGAGTCCCCCCCCTCCCCTTCCTGGGTACAAATTAAAACTGCCATTATATTATTAGGCTGCTTCAAGAAAGCAAATTCTCATTTATTCGCTTAAAACTTGGTGATATTCGCTTGAACCTGGTCAGAAGGATAAACAGCCACCATCGCAATGATAATAGCCCCAGATCAATGGAAGAAATCGAAGAAGATGTAGAAAAAGAAGCAGTTGTTGTTGAGCATATGCTGAAAGAAGAAGGAGAGATTAAAGATTTGCCTCCATTGGTAGTTAGTAACATTGCCAAGAAATACGTTACTGGAAAGGTGGCCCTTCGAGGAGTATCCTTCTTTGTAGAGGTAATTCATATTTGTAATTTGGCTTCTTATTTGGAGTTGGGTTTAGAAAAATTCGGTTTTTGGATTATTGGGTCCCAATGGTGCTGGAAAGAGCACATTGCTTAAAGTCTTGACTGGGCAAGAACAATTGAGCCAGGGTATTTTCCTTGCCTAGTTACTCATGGGTAATGATGTATTATAGGTGATGCGTTTATAGCAGGCAGTAGTATCAACTCGGATAAGAGTATTCATTATCGCATTGGTGTTTGTCCTCAAGAAGATCATATTTGGACAGATTTGGTATTTTTTCCCTTGGTCTAATCCTCTCCAATATCAGACGGTATTTGAACATGTGTTGTTTTATTGTCGGCTTCGTGGAGCGCCTCTAAACAAAGCGGTCACCATAGCCGAGCTTTATATCCAAGGAATTGGTTTATCCTATTGCAAACATACCTTGGCGGGTTGTTTAAGCGGAGGAGAACGTCGAAGACTTTGTTTGGGAATTTCCTTTATTGGGAAAAATCAAGTAATCTTTCTTGATGAACCATCGGTACATTCTTCCCCTCCCTCCCTTTGACTGTGGTTAATAGACTGGGGTTGATCCTGAATCAAGAAGAAGGATTTGGGACATGTTGAGAGAAATGAAAAAGATTTTAAATGCCACATTTATTCTAACCACTCATTCAGTTACTATCCATCTTACACACTCTTTATTGATGAAGCCCTGATTCTTTAGATGGAAGAAGCAGATGTGTTGGCTGATAAAATCGGTATCTTGGCTGATGGGAGGTTACGTTGCATTGGAGTAGCTACTTATCCACTTATTAACCCCTGCCCTTTAACCCTTTGATAGAATCCGATATATTTGAAAAAGAAATATGGAAGTGGATATCGGTTAATCCTTACCTTGAAGGGAGGAGGAGGCCAGGGATTGAACGAGGTCGAGGCATTACTACCTGGTGGGTTTCAACGATGGGAACAACAACACTTTGGAGACGATGAAAGTGCAGCGACGGTGTGTTTTGAGTTTTCCGCAAAAGAAGCAAAGATTGGAAGGTTAATCCTGGAGTTGGAAAAGAATCGCGAAGCTTGGAACATTGAACAATGTGTCATTACTCAGACCAGGTAAGCCTTTTAGTCGTGTGTTGTCAAGTGAACGTGGGGAGGGGCGTAGTTTGGAAGATGTTTTTATTCGCACTACTTCAATGCAAAGCTCAGAATGATCACACTCTCTCCTTAATAAATTCACCATTCTTCCCTATGCTGGTTGGTACCACCCATCAAATGGACCAGACTTGTAGCAGCATTAAGCAAGCAAGTGGTGGTAAAGCCTCTGTAAAGCCCTTGTACGCCCCAACTTTCCCAAAACGTAACAGGCGGAGGAGGGGATTTCCCCTTTACGGCTGTTTTCCTGCCTCCTTCATCCTTGATAATCTTGAAGAAACAATCAGTAATGCCATCAAGGTCTTGACGGATAGGAACACAACATTCCAACGGGCGTTGTCCACCTCGTACCTGCAAGAACAACCTCTTGCGGACTGTGTCTATGGGCATGGTAATCAAGGTGCCCAAGGACTGCCAGAGAAATTCATAAAAAGCAAAAGTAACGGGCGCCTCGACAGCATTGCAACCAACGGCGTATTGAATCATAAATGGCGCGCCGAATTCAAATAGCGGAGAAAAGGTGTAAAACAACAACGTGGGGATCAACAAGCTGGGCGTGGTGTAAAGTGAGCTTAATTTGCCCTGGTGCTCAGTTTGATAAATCTCCACCAGGGCTTGATACCAAGAATCGTAACGACAAAGGCGTCTGTGGTGAGTTTGTAGGATCATTCTAATTTGATTAATAGTTGTTAGCATTCCCTTGAACACACACGCGCACACACACGCGCACAGAGAAAGAACGATACCTGGTCTTGACCAATTCCAAGGGCTGTAACAACGTCCCCATCATTAAATGACTACCAACCAGGGTGATCAACCCCTTGGCAGCTTCAAAGTCAGTCCTTCCAAACGGGTCCAAGCCAACATCCACCCAACCCAAGCGATCATTCAACCAAATGTTCAAGGGAACCTGTAAATTGGTAAATGCTAAATGATGCACCACATGCACCGGATGTCCCTTCCAATTGGACCTTAAGCCTTCATCCGGATGCGCCCAAAGGGCCCTAAACACTGATAACGCCCCACGTCCGCTATTGGGATCTTTGAGCCCGGGTAAATGGTAGCTCTGGTAGAGCCCATTGGCGGAAATATAACCAACCTTATCAACCGGTAACTTTTTTGATGTTTTGGTTGGTTTCTTTTTTTCCGATTTGTTTGCTGCTGCTGCTGCTGCTAAACGGTTGGGATTATAGTAGTCAGGATCATCCGAATCCAAAGTAGAAGAAGAGGAGGAGGAATCCTTATCATCAGTTGGATTGTCGGTATTATTAGGTTCTTCTTGGAAAGCATCCTGGGATAATTGCCCCTCTTTGATGCGTAACCAGTATGCATCATTGGGAACAAATTCCACTTGATTGATGGTACCAGAGAGTTCTAAAGGCCATACTAGGCCAGTGACAAACCAGCGAGAAAGTCCTAGCCGTAACCACCACCAAGCAGAACCCTTTTCGGCTATATAGACCTCGTTTAGTTGTCCAGGATCCACGGCAAAGAGATAACCCGACCTTTCCACTTCACCATTCGCACCAGAGGCAGTTCCAGATATTAATACAGTAGGTTTGGATCTCAAGGCATCGGATAATTTGGGCCTGGCAGATTGAAATACAAAGATGGGGATTTCTTTTTCTTCTTTAATGTTGGTGGTAGACATTTTTATATGAACACACTTTGACCCAACAACTTCCACACACTCAATCACACACACTACTACACTCAATCACACACACTGAATCCACATCGATCCAAGGAAGCATCCATCTAAAGGTACCAGTCTGCCCTAAACTGCTCTCTTCAATTTTCCGCCTTGTATGATGATTAGTATCTCAGACCTGTTCTGAAGCATCGCAGTGTTGATAAAACCGTACTTTTATGCCCTGACCCCCACACTACCACCCTTTACCAAGAGTTTAAAGAAAGAAAACTAATGGAAGGAAAATAGATGTCATGTTTCGACTTGGTTTATTGAGGAATAGGCTAAAGAAAAGGTTTGAAAAACCACTCGAGCCAGATTCTGAAGAGGCCAAAAGTGAGGCTGCCTTGCTGGCTGCTGGGGCTTTTGGCATTGCTACTGTGCTTACCTTGTCAACAGCAGGGATGGTAGCACTGGTGGTAGGAAAGGCCTGTGGTGTCAGCAATGTAAGCTTTTTGCCTACTTCCCCGCTGACTAGAAACGAAAAGTTGTACGAATTTGGACAATGGTGCGAACTGGAAATCCCCAAACGCGTTCCCTGGGTACGGAAGGCGGTTTACGGAGAAGGTGGTAAAAACGAAGAAAGATTGCGAAAAGAAGAAGAAGAATTAAGAGAATATTTCAAGAAGGAGTAACGAAGTAATAAACTTCTATTATAATAGTTTTGCTTGACACACAATACGCAACAACAGCACCGGACTTAAACCTTGTTCATATAAGCGGGCTTGGGAGCAGAAGGATATCCCATGGGGACGTGGGGGAGATCGGATTGAGGTTGTTGTTCATAGCCCACCAGCGCATTAGGCCACAAAGCAATGCCATACCATATCCAGTAGCACACGGAGCCACCCAGACCAGCACCAACGCCACCCAAAAGAGCGGGCCAGGCGGAGAAGAAGGTCATGGCAGCAACGCGGATCAACTGATTGCGCTTTTGGACTTGGGCAGCATCAGTGGCATCCTTGACATCTAGCCACATCCAGATCATGACGGCTAGTTGAGCAACAATGGCGACGGAGCTAACCAGACCGACCAACAGGACGAGTATACCAGCAAAGCCCAGACTGACCATTAGCAACACATAGACGACGATCATGGTGAGGGTGATGCCAGGATAGACTTTTTTCAAAATATCGATGATTTGCCTGGCCTTGTCTAGCTTGTGAGCAGCGGGAGTGGGAGCATTGCGCATGGAATGCACCCAGTCCTGGAACATGAACAGAACGGTATAAAGAAACACCAAGCCGGCCAACGAAACGATGATCATGGCGCCATAGATGACAAACACTGTGATTCCTGGGAAAGCAAGAGAATCCGCCAGGAATGCAATGAGTGCACTAGACACCACGGTGGCACCACAGGCACCTGCCAGCCACTTGTAGTACTTTACCCCTGTCTGCCTGAACCGATAAACAAAGGCGCCGAGAATAGCGGCATTAATTAAGAGATCCAACACGTAGAAGAAGAGCATCTTGTAGGAAAAGTATTATCGCAAAAGTATTATCTGGGAAGGGTTGTAAGTAAGAAGAAGGGGAAAAGTTGGAAGAAGTGTCAAGTGTGTGTGGGGAGAAGAGAGAGAGAGTGTGTGTGTGTGTGGGAAGAAGAAGTGAAAAGAAGAATGTATGCGTCTCCTCCCCTGAGCCTTTGAAATGACTGAGCTTTTTAATTAAAAATATAGTGTTTATTGATCATTGGTGTTTGTATAAAGTCACCTGATCCGTATCACATTCTCTCCATGGTCCTTTGTAAGGCAGCATCTTTAGCCTTTTGAATTGCTATTCCCACCACCACCACCACCACCCCAAGGGTTATAACAATTGCAATCACGTTACCTCGTCGGGTCTCGCGTAATCCTTTACGGACTTTATCACCAAAACAGGAAGAAAACTGAGTCAACCATTCTTTCTTTTCTTTGATTGATGGTGCCAGAAGCACGTGGACCATATGGTCAGCAAAAAGGATAAAAGAACCGTCAAAACCCTCTCCTTCGCTAAGCTCCGTCACTTGACATTTAAGGATTTTCTGTGATTCCTACATCTTTCTTGTCATCAATTTGTCATGAGCAATAATAGGAAGGAAGGGAAGAAAACCTTGACGTAGAACTTCTTGTCCTCCTTCTTTACCACCCAGATCAAACAATCATTGAAGAAAAAGAGCCAAATCCACTCAGGTTCCTTGGTCAGAGCATCCAACCTCGTCAAACTACCAAAATAAATAATCTTCCTTTGTGCATTTAACGCCAGTGGTTCGCGTAATCCATGCAAATTGGCCTGAATGTCCAAAACGCGAAGCTGATCAACCGATTTATGCAAACTACTCTCCCCAACATCATCGCCATGAAAAAGTCCCCATCAAAGGAATACTCATCAATCATTCCTTGCAAGAATTCCTTTTCATACTTGTCCCGACATTCCTTTAAGCTTTCATGGTCAGGATGACCAATCGGAGTGTATTTGACCAATTTGGATAAGAACTCGGGATACTTCAACGCCTGCTGCATTGGTAGAACCATGTAGGCCAATAGATTGGTGGTTTCCCCAGAGGCCTGGTCTTTCAATCGGGCTTCCAAGAACTTGGTAAAATCAGGTCCCCTACGCGTCAACCAATCCAAAGTTGCCAGGGCGCGGGGATGATTACGCGCATATCTTCTGTGCAATCCAAACCGAGGAAACTTTCTCCCCCCGCCATCAAAGTTACCATCAAAGAAGAAGAAGTAGTAATACCAATTGCATAAAAATCTCGCTAATTCCTTCAGTTGGTTCCTCCCAAAAACTTTCTCTAACCATTATTTATTAATTGGTGATGGTTGAAGAAATAGTGGGGAAAAAGGTACCGTTCTTGAAGTCTTTTCAATAAATCTTCATGTAATTTCAATAATTCATCCGCAGGTCCCGCAATCAACCTGGCATCTTCTTCCGTTACTTCCGAAGCCGAGGGTGGACTAGGAAAGCTAGGCGATTGGGTGGTCAATCCTGGCGTCGAAGGTCGTCTTCCCACTGCTGCTGCCGTCGCCATGGAGGAACTACCCGAACTAGGCGTAATAATGGTCAAACTATTGGACCGACGATGTGAGGCGTAATCTTGAATAGGCCTTAAATAAGAAATGCATAATCGTCGAAGTGCTTTAATAAAGGCTCGCTCGGTTCTAACCAACTGACGAACTATAACTTCACACTCGGCTTCATTATCTATACTTTTACATCAATCTACTTGGGACGTGAGGGGAGGGGGGGGGGAAAAAACCATGATAATCTTGTTCAATAATAGCTCTGCTGACTTGTTCTTCGTCCACCTCATCCTCATCATCGCAATCGCGGTCAACAACACCTGGTTGTAATTCTTGTCTTAATTGCGAATTACTTCTTCCTCGTCCTCCCTCCCGAAACCCAGCAGGTAGATCCGACAACGTACAGCTCTCCATCTTGTCCACTTCTAGGAACAACTCATCCAGCGATTCCTGCGTCACATTCAACGAATCCAGACGTGGTGACACGGCGAGAGTGGGAGAATAGTTGGGAAAAGTGGAGAAGCTTGGATGCTTGACCATGGCAGATGGAGACACAGAGCGCGCCCTTCGATGCACCGAATCAGGACGCAACATGTTTTATTTATTTCGCTTGTAAATTTTTTGGATGAATTTTTGGTAGATCACGGGGTCTAGGCTGGTGGAAGCAGTTAATAAGAGCAGCTTTTGATATGACAACTCCTCGGTCTCGTGATAAAGCCTGACGAGGTCCAATTGTTTATAGGTTAATTTGACAATATCCACGCTGGATTGGTCACTCCTTCCGTAATGTTCCTATTGTCGATGGTTGGCCCTCTCCCCCTCCCCAACACATACCTTCAAAAGGTTACGCTGATCAGAAGTAGCCAATTCCAAGGCTTTAACAATGAGCCACGAACACTTGTTATCCTCAATATCTGTGCCGATCTTGCCAGTAATCGCAGGATCTCCATAGCAGTCCAAGTAATCATCCTTTGTGAGTGGGAGTGGGTGAGTGGGAGTGGGTGAGAGCTTACCTGGATTTGGAAATGTACGCCCAAGGGAATTAATACGCTTTCAGCTTCTAAAAATACCGACTCGCGTGTTTCACCATGCTACACTACTTAGGCCCAAGGTGGTAAAAGAAGGTACCAAGGTTAGGGCCAGAGCCACGGGAAGATAAAAGGAATAATAAGCAGTCTTTAATCGAACAATCGATAAATATCTACCAACAATCAGTCACTTTTCTTCAACTTCTTTTACCTATCCATGGTAAATAGATGGAACTTGTCTCTTGTTTTTACCAGATCTGCTGTCTTTGGAGTTGTTGCTGCATCGGCGGTGGTAGCGGCGTGTACGTAGGAGGTGGTGGCGGAAGGAGGAGGTGGTGGGGGACAAGTAATCAAATCCAACATTTGTCCCAACTCGGTCTTGTAAACAATCTATTTTTACCCAATCAACACAACCAACACAGCCAACACAATAAATAATAATAATAAACCTCTTGAAATAATTTGACCAAACGGGGATAGCAAGGATGTTGGTCAAAATATCTGGCCAGGATGCGATACACCATGCTCTCCATCAAAAAGGCATCGTTTATAGCAATCAACCCCACCTGGTCCTAGCACCGCCCATCACATTCACACACACACACGCACACACGCACACACACACACACACACACACACACACACACACACACACACACACACACACAC
>QZWR01000333.1:0-18489 GCA_004114325.1 Zoophagus insidians | reverse complement strand
TGTCCTAACTAGTCATCTGATTTCACCTTCACATGATCGTCCTTCCACATGATCTTCTTTCCACATGATCTTCTTTCCACATGATCTAAGAAATCAACTGATCAAACCATCACCTGATTCAACTGGGCACATGATCCATCCATAAATTCAATAATTGCAATCAACTACATAAAATTATTAAATAATGAAATAAATATTCCATCAAATAATAAAATCATTAATTCCATAATTTTAATTCCTCACACCTCACACCTCACACCGTATATCTTATTTATTATTTGTTAAACACCTGCTTTACTTCCAAGCTCTTTGGTGCCAATGTAAAATTATTTGGAGTGCACTTAGCTGAATCGTCTAGCCTCTCCAGAGTCATATAAAATATATTTCGATATGGGGGATTTCCTGGATAATGACTCCTGTAATCTGTCACTGAGAGCACTTCAAAGTTGAATTTGGATGAGATTATTGACGCGATCTTCACAATTTATGAGCGGGCCATTACCCCCATCCAAATAAAGATGCCAAGTGGGAACTCCTAGCCGTTCTTCCTTGAAGTCGTGGTTAATTAAAATGTCCTCGATTTCATTGAACAACTTGAATTTTGGGAAGAGTAGCTCATTACTTTTCTTGAAACGACTCTGGTCAACCAGTCGTTCAACAAGCTTCTCTTTCCCATCTCTTTTAAATTTACGGGCGTAACAACCATTATATCTTCATAACCTTTAGATGCGTCATCCTCATCTTCTGCTGGTTCCTTAGTTGTAATTAATTTTTTCCTCGCCTCTCCCAAACAAGGAGGATGAAGAAGCTTCAAGTAGAACCTTTAGATTTGGCTTGAACAAAGTACTCCCTTTAGCTGTGATACCAATTTCCTTGTCAAAGGACTGCGTGCTAAAATGGAGAGGATCTTTTCGTCAAATTTGATAGCAGTGATACCAGATCGAATGTTTAGTGCAAATTACTCCACTTCTGGTGGAGCCAGGATATTTCATTAATTTCACTTTTCTTTTATACTTCAAGCTGCTAATTGAATCAAAAGATAATTCTTCAGTCATTTTTCCCGTTGTGTTGCAGAGTAAGGAGTTCGAGTTATCACGCGAATTATCAATCGCACAACTCCATGAATAGAAAAAAATCCTGCTTAACTTGTGGTTACCGGAGTTCCTTGGTGATACTGCTATTACTGGCAGTTGGTGCTTTATTTGTCGCTGCTTATGATGTGGTCTCTCAAGCCCTTAAGCAGGGTCGGAGTTTTAATACGTTGCTCATTTTGGGCATTTCCTATCTCATTCTAGTTAGTTTTTGTTTTAGGGATGGGGCTAAAGAGGCGCGAAGGTGGTATTGGCAACCAGTATAAGCTTGTTTCGTCTCATTAGGGTCAAACATTTATTGAAAAGGTTAAGATTTGCAACTCCTCCTGCCAGTAGAAAAGATTTCCCCAATGTAACCTTAAAATTCCAAACTAAATCAGTGTAGATTCTGGTATTTGACCATGTTCGACATAATTGGACAAAATCAGCAGATGTCCGAACCAAAGCTCTTCCTGTTCCCGAGAAGTGTCGACATGCCGGTTGGGGCACTCTTGGTATGACTTAGGTATATCCTAGGAAAAATAATTAATCCTTCAAGGATCCACCCTCGATGGCGTTAGGTTTCGTACATCCATAATCAAGTCGATTCAGTTGGTGGGTAAGTTTCTTTTCTCCTTTACTTCTGCTGTTGGCTCATGGGCAATAGAATCGGCGGCGTTGTTAAGATCCGCAGAGTATTCCCGCCAAGAAGACCAACCGATTCGTAGCTACCTCATTTACCTCTCTTCACCACCGTTGCAGTTATTCCCCTTGCGCTTGGCTATGGCCTTGGCAGATGGTTACGATTTTGCTCGATTCTCTACTGATACTGCTATACCTGAACACGATTACATTGAATTTATGAAGATTGTCAGCATAGTATTGGAAAGGTAGTCGTCATATGATAGTTATAGGGTTGAAATTGGTAGTATGGGCTATTATAATGGTCCTGTTCCAAGGAAAGAAGACATTTCTCGAATTTCCTCAGCTGCAGAAGAGGAGGAAGGTTTCGAGGTTTTCAGCCTTTCTAGAGATGCTTTGTTAGTAAGACAATCAACAGAAATAGCCAGTTCAATTGGCAGAGGTGGTGGCAGTGAGTAAAATCCTCCTTTTCATTCCTTCTCTGTCTCTATACATTGCGATAACTTCTGTTTTTACTCCGCCCTGCTCCTCCACCATCATCACTTACTGCTCCCTTGTCATACTGCATGCCTGTGAGGTCCAGCCTTTCAATGTCTTCTGCTATGGTTCTTCTGCGATCGATTCCCTGCCAGAGATTCAAAAACTGTGAGCCAGGTGTTTTATCCGTAGCTTCTCGTTTATCTCCTGCTGTTCCTGGTGGGGGCTTCAACGTTGCTCTTAACCTTTCTTCATCCAATGCAGCCTTGGCAATTGGATCCAGCCTACGTCTCTTCTTTTTAACAATAGTACGAGGACTCATTATGGAAAAGCAGCAACAAAAGAGTAGAAATATAAATACTATAAACAAAATAACTCCAGCGCTCAAAATCATAATTTTGAATGATTTGGGATCATGCTGCCAACCAGTCATATTTAACCCATGAAATATTCCTGGTGTTCCAGTCCCAATTTGCGTTAAATTACTAGTTGCTTTGTGAGTAATGTTTAAAGGTGTTGGCGGCATGCTGTGATTTGTTTTCGGGTGGTGTTTTACTGGTGGTGGTGGTGGTGTCGTAGAGCGAGGAGGAGTGCCATCGGAAGAATCATCATTTGACAAATCATTACTCAAGTCATCATCAGAGCCATTCTCTGTGATATCACGGTCAGTTTCATCACGGGAGGAGGGGGTATCACGGTCATCATCATCCATGCTAATGCTTGTCAATAATGCGTAAATGTGCTTTGTTGTGCAACGAGAAAAGATATGCTAGGTGGCTAAATCAAATTTTTACAAGAATGAAATGCAAGTGCTTTTTTGGCAAGAAGAGGGGGAAGTAAGAAAATGAAGAGAAAAGCGGCTGGGTCCACAGCTACAACAAATCTTCCGCTGTAATGTAAAAGTGGGTGGGAGTTTGAAATATTTTATTATTTCACCATGAATTCTGGATTATTATCAATCACATCACTCTCTCTCGCTTAAGTGAAGAAGTGATTATTAGGAAAGATGGAGAATTTAACTGAAATCCTTTCAACTAATACTCAGATGGAGCTGGATAAAATGACCTACGCTATTTACGTGGACTATCAAAGCACACTCTTTCCCGCCAAAGACAAAAACGAGATAGCTCATGGTTTACTGATCAAGATTCTTGCTCTCCTTTATGCTCAAACAAAGAGTGAATACCTGTGGCATCTGGAAAAATTTAACCTTTTCGTCAAGGAAATAAGAACGTGGTTTTTGCTTGTAAAATTAATGTCATGCTTGATTAGATTTCCCCTATTTGTATGGTGAATGCTTATTTGGCGATTGCTTGGAGGATGAATGGTTCATTGTACGATTCTTGTTTGAGATATCCAGCTTATTTCCCGAACTTGTTATAAGGTATACTCACCATTATCTACATCTTTTAAAAGTGGCAAGTATGAGTGACAACGATGGTGAATTCTTATTAATTGAAGCAGCTAATGTGCTGCCCGATTGGATATCTCCTGAGAATAGTGTAAATAGGGTAATCTTAAAATTCTGCTTGATGAATTGAAATGGTAAAAAGGTGTTTGTAAGAAATGGCGAACTTCACATCATTCCCTTGGAGGCCATTACTGCTGAAGAAATTCCAACCATTGAGCAAAGTCTCTTTATCTTGTTCAAGTCAAAGATAAGCACTAGAGCAGATGAAAGTATCCAAAGGGTTTTGCAAAAGCGACTTTTATTGTAATATCTTTCAAATTGACGCTTAAAATGAAGAAATTGCCAACAGGATGGATTGATTCATCATGCCTGTGCTCTCTTGCCGATAAAACTGGTCAATCTGCTTAATCATTCGCCTCACTTGATATCTGCTGCAGTTCAAGCCTTTTATCTCAGAGATCCGATAAGATTAATGGTATTGTTGCTCTAGCTTTTTTTTGGCTTGAAAACGGCTTAGAAATGCAGTGAGATGAAATTCTTTCCTCCAGAGCCTAGCGCACTTACAGTAGTCAAACTTACCCGAACAATGTATGCACAGTTGAAATGCCAACAATTTTCTCCACCTCCCTTATTCCAACTTCCGTCGTTAGAATCAAAAGAGTTTAAATATGCAGAGCTTGGAATGAAACTGGTTCTATCTTATCTCGGCTTTGATTAATCAGAGTTCAATAGGCTTGTGGATTTGAAATGTTATGCTTGGATTTGGACTCTAAAAATCAACTGGAAATAACTCGTTATTCTGAGCAAGAAATGGTGCTTCCTTTAATATCTTCGAATTGGTTTTAATTAGAAAAGAAAAGAAACCTTATTTGCAAGAATTCCAAAATAACTTGAATGCAGCTGGTGTTGAAATTATTGACCCTGAGAGCTCTAATTTCTGGTTTCAGCGTTATTTCAACATAAAGTAATATCTCACCTTATTTCTAACGCAAAAAACTTACTTAGAGAAGGGACTTTGGCTAAAAGTCAAGCTTTATACGAACTTGGCGCCTTGATAGATAATCCTTTGCTTTTGAAGGATTGCTCCAATTCAAGAGCAGATCTTGTTGATGATCCAGATGATTGGCTTTATGTTGATCCGAGAGTATTGGAGGAGAGTTTTAAATCATATGAGCCTGATGAAGAATACACCAACAAGGTATCATTTATTCTGACCCTTTGTCTTGAGGTTATAGATGGTTGAAGAAGAAGAAGTTGAATTCTCCAGTGAAAGTGATGGGGAATTAGGGAAGGGAAAAGTGACAGAAATTGTGCAAGAATTTTTGGATAGAGAGACCGATTATGAAGGCGTGGAGAATAAAACACCAGTAATGGAGGCAGAAGAAGAAGAAGAAGAAACACCCAGCGGCGGACAGAAATTTCAATATAACCCAAATCGATTTATGGAACTTTTAAATCAAGCCACAAGAGGGTAACTATTATCAGTTCTATACGAAATTCTCGCCTTGACCGAATTACTTAGAGAGTCTTGGCAGGAGAAACATTCGCCACTATACATGGAGGAAATGGAACAAGAACTTGCTGAATCCACGCTTGTAAAATCTTTTGCCAAACAAGAAGACTTGGATGGGTCATACAAATTGTCAGAAAATGACTTGGAATACAACATGGTTGCCAATTTCGCAGAGTCGATTAAAGCACAAAAGGGATTAGCAGGGCCAACCTCCAATTTATTACGTTATTTGGATGTTGATATTCGATCAGATTCTTCAGACTCTGATTAGGGAATATTCTTAGTAATGCAATATAGTGGGTTTTTAGCCTTTAGTTTCTTTGGCAAATAGAAATAATTGTCCCTTTAAGTATATGTTGAAAATAAACATGTATCTTTATAAAGGGTGCAACTCCAATGAGATATTTTTCGCCTCTTCTGGCGACATTGTACGCAAAGCCGCCAGGAAAACTTCATTGCGAAGCTTCGAGGTCTCAAGGCGGATCTTGTCGGCCTCGATTATCATGTCGCTTTCCAATTTTTTTAATGCAGTTTCTAATACCTTTTCTTGAAGAGTTTCTATTGCCTCCTTTTTCCAAGAGATAATTTTCAACACATCCTTCGCGCTGTCTGACTTCTTGCGCTTGGCTATTCCCGACTTGAATCGCCGGCGTTTCAAAAGCGATTCCCCAGCTTCCTCCTGGATACCCTCTTCGCCACGCGTTGGTTCGGCTGAGCAGGGATTGAAGCTTACTTCCTGCGAATCATTTACGTTGTTGTCATTCAAAACTACATCATTAAATTCGCCATCATGACCTATATTTTTTGGGATAAATGGCCCATGAATTATGTTATCCATGGGAAAGAACGGGCGTATGGCGAAACGCTCTCTCATTACCCCTTCGAGAATATAGTAATACTTGAATCGCTTCTTGATCAATTCTGCAAGTTATTAATCGAGTTCAAGGTGAGTTGAAAGTGATATCCTACCCTCAACTTTGGATGGGCCGTCTACTTTGAGAATATCATCTCCTTTAGTCCTTTTCCAATCCTCCACTTCCTCAAACTTTCTCTGCATCTCGTCTACTTTGCTTTTAACGTCTTTAATGGATCGATCTTGAATTCCTTCCCTGTTCAGTATTTCGATAATTTCCCTGGCTAAAGTTTTCTTTGTCGCACCACCATATATGCCGCGCCACCTATACAAAGTCAATTTCTAACAAATCACCAGGTAGAGCACCTGTTGAAGTTGTTTTCTATGGTTAGCCATTCCAGCACACATTCAATTGAAGTCAAACCATCTCCAATTGCGTCCTTATCCCAGGAAACATGACGTTTACGACTCTTGAGTGTTGCATTGGTCTCTTCCTTAAATATACCGTTTTCTGGTTTGTTGAACGTTATAGCTACTGGTAAAAGGGGGGCTGGAGAATCATTGTTTTCTTGCATATTTTGTTTTTTTTTCACATGTGCCTGGGGTATGAGGAAAACAGAAAACAGAAAAACATAAATCCGAAATATTTCAGCCAATCAGCGATTTTATTTCAATTTTCTACCATTTGCACTTTCTGCACACCGATAAAAGTAGAGAAATCACATGGTATTCCAATGTCTTCAAAAATCGCGAAAATTGTCATTGGCTCTGACCATGCAGGTAACGGCATCCTCGATTACTTTTCATAGACCAGAGCTTAGGATTTTACCTAAAAGGAATAATAAGAGAATATCTGATCAGCCAGGGTCGCTTGGTAGAAGATGTAGGCTGTGATTCTCCAGCTTCTGTATGATTTTCACTACCCACACATACTGAAGGATAGATCTAGGTAGATTACCCCGACTATGCAAAGAAGGTGGCTGATATGGTACTACCGCAGGAAGAATCGGTCAGGGGAATTGTGATTTGTGGAACTGGGCTTGGAATCTCCATTGCAGCCAACAAGATCCCCGGATCAAGATGTGCATTGTGCCACGATGCCTATACTGCGGAAATGAGCAGAATGGTATGAACCTTTGGGTCAAAAGGCAGTCCCACTTAGTAGTAGCATAGCATAACAATGCAAATATCCTGGCCATGGGCTCAAGGGTGATAGGAGAAGGCGTTGCTAAGCAGATTGTCGATATTTTTTTGAAAACCGAATTTGAAACACAGGGAAGACATTCTGCTCGGGTTGAAAAGATCCATCAATTGGAGGCTAAATGATTGGAGAAACGCATATAGCTTAAAACATAGCATATACTCCAGTCAGTCAGTCAGTATTAAAGAGCGGAGGAGTTGTGTTTCATATCTTTAACAAACTTTCTTTCCACTTTAGAACTCCTATTTCTTCAAATCCTCCCACGCAATAACTTAACTTGATGCAACTCCTTTTCCCCGTTCTCTTAGCCTGCTCCTTCGCCGTTCTCGCTCAAGGAAGAACCATAAGGCCTACTTCCAACTCTCTCGTCAAATTCAACACTCTAGATGGAAAGCCCTCAGTATTATTTGGACATCGCGGAGAGCGAGTCCTCATGCCCGAACATTCCCTTGGTTCGTACCACTTGGCCTCAGTACTGGGTGCCGATTATGTGGAGCCTGACCTGGTACTTACCAAAGATGCCGTCATTGTGTGTATGCATGACCCAGACTTGGCAGCAACCACGGATGTGGCCGATAGACCCGAGTTTGCCAGTAAACGGCGAAATCTGACCGCCTTTATGTATGGCAAGAACACCACGATTGAAAATAACTGGTTTACAATTGATTTTACCCTAGCTGAGCTCAAGAAGCTAAGGTTAAAACAACGACAGGTCGGGATTAGACCCAGCTACTTTGACCAAACTTTTACTGTTCCCACTTTTCAAGAGTATCTGGATAAAATTAAGGAAATGTCTGATAAAATGGGCGTTAAAATTGGTATAATTCATCTCTCTAAGGCTACCTGAGACTAATCACTGGGGCTGGGGCGGATAGGTCTGGTGCCAGAATTGAAGCATTCGAATTTCCATAATTTGGTGTTTAAACAAAAGAAGCCTTATTTTTTTGAAAATCTGGTGTTGGACACGCTGGAAAAGAATGGATTCCCAAGACGTAATCCAAACAGTAGAGCACCATTGAGCAGTGGATTTACCAGAGTTGTACTTCAAACGTTTGAAAAAGAAGCAGCTCGTTATTTGCGCAAAAACAGCGATCATGACATTATGGCCCTTGTTGATGATGATTGGACGAGGTTTACTACAAAGGGTTTGGCAGAGGTCAAGAATTATGCTACTATATTTTCTCCTTGGAAGGAGGTATTTAAGGCAGAAGGTCCTTGGGGATATTTAAAAACCGCTAATGTTACCGTTAATCCAAAGAGTCTTCAAGCTATGGGAGGCTTTGTCTCTGGTGATAAGTTGGCCTCGGAAGTACATCGTCTGGGAATGCGACTGGTGGTGTACACGTTTTACGATTCTAGAGAAATGAAGACAAGTCGTCGCGAAGAACTCGAAACTTTCTTCAATCTCGGAGCAGATGGGCTTTTTATTGAAAATGTGAGTGAAGCTGTACGTTTAAGGTCAGAATACTTGGCTGGCAAGGGTGCTCTTTCCACCTTGTCCAATTAAACGGTATGAGATCGAGCAGGTTAGGAAATGTAGTGATGAATAAAGTTTTGTTTACCTTTTTCTTTGGAGCTCAAATTTTAGTTCTTCGTTGCATGGATTTGTAAAGTATTTAAAATGCTATGAAATATGGAAGGACAGAACTGAAGAGTTAAACGTTGGTATTTGTTTCTACAGGTAAAAAAATTCTATCTACTTGAACTCAATGATGCCTTTTACATCACCGTCAACGTCATGTCTGGGGTGTCTGAATGCACCGATGTGGCGAGCATTGGCGACACTTTGCAAACAGAGGACAAGGGTAATGGTGGCTACAACGAGGATGTTGGAAAAGTGCATTTCTAAGCGAGGTTATTTGCTAAAGAGGGTTGTGAGAAAAGAGTTTTGTAAGAGGTTAGAAAGCACAGTGGAGAAAAAAAATTGTTAGAAAAGGAAAATTTGAAGTTTAGTTGTCAATTTCTCCAGCTTTTTAAAGTTGCAAGTCACTCGTCTTGCCTCCAATTAGGATGCGACTTTGAATGACGTAGTACAAATCCAGTGACTCTGAAAAATAATCAATCAGAAATTAACAAGAATAATTCAAAATATTAATTATTGAAAAGTTTTTCCATCCCCCCACTTGAAACGATTAGATATGCAAAACATCCCTGCCCTTCTTTTATGCTCATTATGCCTTCTTTTTCCTGCTTATCTGACTGAGAGTAATATCGATGACATCAGTTCAGGTCAGAATCTCTATTTCGTGGTCTTTGACGAAACCATAAGCAATATTACTCAACAAAAACTAGAGTTCTACGCTTCATTGACGCATCTCGGTATTATCTTCAACGAAAGATTTGTCTTTTCGGAATTTTTCCCTGGTGTCTCTCTGCAGTTGAATGATGTTACGGATTTACCAAAACTCTCAAGTATACGCAATGTCGATCGGGTCATTCCAGTCTTGAAGCATACTCGACCAATGAACTTCAAAAAAGATGTCCCCGATTTTGCCTTGAAGTATCCTCATAGCGTCACTGGTGTGGCTGATACTAGAGAAAGCTTTGGTTATAAGGGCAAAGGTATAAAGGTTGGAATCATTGATACTGGCATCGACTATACTCATCCTGACCTGGGTGGTTGTTTTGGACAAGGGTGCAAAGTAGCTTATGGTTACAATTTTTTATACAAATCTGATGGACTTGATCCAAACAATCCCTTGGATACTTGTCAAGGTCATGGAACTCATGTGGCTGGTATCATTGCCGCTAACGGGAAAAACTTGACCGGTGTAGCTCCAGAAGCCACTCTAGGAGCCTATAAGGTTCTCCCCTGTGAAGGTAGTGCAGATGAAGATGTGGTTATTGTGGCGCTTGAGAAGGCTTACAATGATGGAATGGACGTGGTAAATCTCAGTCTACGAGTGCGTAATGAATGGAGAAATAACATGCTCGTCGTTGCAGCCACTAGAGCAACTCAAAAAGGAATGCACATATTTGCCAGTGGTGGGAATTTGGGCATCGAGGGCCTATTCTTGGTCAGTATTCCTGCCTTGGCCTCTGAAGTCACTGCCGCGGCATCTTTTGATAACTTTCGCTATTTTGCAAACGTTTTCCAAGTTTTGGGGAAACCGGATTTGTTTGATTATGCTACTAATGAAAGTTCCGCAAGCTTAACCCTGAAAAATGTACAAATGGTTTCTGCTGCCTTGGATGGAGATGACCTTGCATGTTCTTCTTTTAGCCCAAATTCAGTATTAAAAGATAAAGTTGTCTTGGTAAGAAGAGGAAATTGTGATTTTTCAGAAAAACTAGAGAATGTCAAAGAAGCCGGCGCTATAGCTTTAGCCATTTATAATTCTGAGCCTGGTCCATTAAATACAGATTTACCGGCAGATACAGATGTTCCTGTATTTTCGATTACTCAGATCAGTGGGCAGAAGTTACTTTCATTGATAATAAAACAAGATATATTCATCAGTTTTCTTTTGGAGAAGATGCCCTTCGATAATCCTTATGGCGGCAAGGTTTCAGACTTTAGCAGTTGGGGGCCTGGTCCACTACTTGAACAAAAACCTGATTTTGGTGCTCCTGGTGGTCTCATTTACAGCACCTATCCTGTAAAGAAAGGAAGTTATGCAACTCTTTCAGGAACAAGCATGTCGTCACCTTATATAGCCGGTGCTGCTGCTGTCTATCTAGAAGCCAGGAGAAATACTACGCCATTGGAGTTGAAGGAAAGATTTACCCAAACAGCCATTCCTGCCCGGGTTTTTGGAACGTTTGACTACAGCCCGGTACAACACCAAGGAGCTGGGATGATTAATTTATTAAGTGCCATAGTTGCTACCACACACGTCTCACCATCTAGGATTCAACTTTTATCTGATGATTTGGAGAGTGGTTATACTCGTTATATAACCGTTAAAAATACAGGAGATCAAGAGTTGGAGTATAAAGTGTCACATAATCCAGCATTATCTATCTCTCCTTGGGATAAAAATGTTGGTGCCTTCTCTGGACATTTAACCATGTCTAACCTGACTGCTGCCGTAATAATATCAAACCCATTATTCCGGCTGAAGGCAGGAAGTAACAAAACTATTTCTTTAATGTTCTCAAAAAACAAGGAATTAAAATCAAAAGAAAAAATATTATACGGTGGATATATAAGGTTTTCTGCTCAACCCCTAGGGTTGTTGCCTGAGGCTAGGCTGAACCCTGTGGTCCAAGTTACCTACTCGGGGATGTTTGGAACTTATAAAGATATACCGCTGATTTTGAATGATGAATATTTTGCTGTTATGGATTTTTCTTCATTCTCTCTTCTTGATTCTTCAGATAAGATGGTGACATTTTCAATGAGAAAAAATGTATATCCCACAGTAATGGTAAAGTTAACCCATCCGGTAAAACACCTAAGAGTGAATGTAATGAATGAAAAAAGTCAAAGTCTTGGTTACGTTCCTGACACGGACAAATCCTTCCTAGGACGTTCCAACTCGTTCCAAATATCCCCATTTATGCTTTTGAACTGGACCAATGTTTCGGTCATCAATGAGCGTGGATCTTTGATCAACGTCCCAAATGGCTTATACAAGATAAGATTGGAACTCCTGGGCCCATTTGGTACTGGAATTGGTGATTGGCAGAACAAGACCAGTCCATTATTCAAAATAGATCAAGCTTACACATCTCCCTTTGAGGCGGATACTTCTTCGGGCAAGCGCATTGAATCAACAAAAGGTCAAGAATCCCTGGAAAGTTATTTATCCAAGTTGGCGAGAAAGCGGACTTTTAACATTGAAAGCATTTCTTCCATAGAAAATAGCTTATTACCTCGCCCTATAAATGTTCCAGGTTCAGTCAAATAAACACCAACATTTATATATGCATTATTACTGTTGTATCTTTAAAAGCTTGTATCATTTTTATCAAGATATACTTGGTATTTAGATAATAGAAAGTGCATTTATGAATAAACCAAGGCATATACATATATTGTGATGAAAGTGGACAGCGGTTAGTATTTTATTATAGTAAAAGGCTACATTGTGAATGGAATAACTTTTCCTGATTCCGAAATGTCCAATACATAGTCATCTGGATTTTGAAAGATGTTCATGCCTCTTTGGAAAAAATCCACCCATCTTGCAGAATAAGAGTTGGCATAGTCCATGGTATAATCAAACCTAAACTGCCCAGGCATTATATAATACTCCAATGGGTTTTTCTTATCGCTAGTATTGAATATACCACGATAGGTAATGGTCATTTGTGCAGTTTCCAGAGTGTCAGGGATCATGTCAAAGCAGGATGACCTTTTTGCCACATCCTTTATATTATTGATATTAACCACCTGGCCACCAGCGAAAGAATATAAGCTTGGGATTGGAGCGTTTTCATCTTTTGGCGAAAGTACAATTGCAGGGCTATTATGCTGTTGCAAGTAAGTAACGACAATAGCACAGGAAGATCCACATAAGCCGTCAGAAACCAGGATAATTGTGGTAAATTTGGGCTTTACATCAGCCAGCAACGGAGTGCTTTTCATTACACATTTATCCATTAGGAATGGGCTAAACTTTGTATATCCAGAGATCAATCCATTCACAACTTTAGGCTTGATTTCACCTTCAGAGCCCCAATTATATCCATCAGGGAAATCGGCTCTTGTATCCAAGCTTTTAAAGCATTGTAGTTTAAAAGGTGAAGTTTTGATTTTGGCTTCATCCACACAGGCTGATATTCTTAATAAATCATCTGTAGGCACTGCGCGGGTTCCATAAGTGAATTCGGTAGCGGGAAACGGAAAGCTAGGTGATGGCGAAAGGACTCCCAATAAGGAGTAAGCCAAGCATAACATGCCACCTGAATTTCCAGTCAAGTCAAGTAACAATCGAGTAATCCCTTTGTCAATTAGGGTCAAAAAACCTAATCTCATATTTTGGAACCAATTATCAATATCTGGTGCATCAAAGGTTTGAATAACTAATACACCATAATCTCCCAACCTTGGATCATTCAATATAAAAAAGGCAAATCCTGGACCTAGTGCAACAGGAATTGTTCCATCAATTGTGGCTCTATAAGTACTAGTTCGTTTTTGCAATCGCGAGCGTCTCTTAATATTATTCCTATACGGTTTCAATTGCCCAGAATCTCTTTTTTGCAAGGTGGTGGTTGAAACCTTGGAGGTTCGAGTAAAGGGCTTAGCTTGACAGTTCCTATTCCAATAAGAGTACTGATCGTCAAATTGTATTAAAGTAGGATTTTTGAATATCAACCAATCGACTTTGATTTCAATATCTTCCGTCGAATCCTGCTTTCTGAGGGTATAAACCAAATAACTCCTCTCTGGAATAGTTGTGCGTTTAAGATAAAGTCCTCTGTCAAGCCGAAAGTCTTGAGAAGAAGAATCAAAAAAGAGCCGGGAAAGCCCCAAGGTGTAGCGGGTGTAGCCATTATGACTCTTGCCGAGCTGGTTTCCAAACTTGTAAACTTTAGAATCAGCATCAATGCCATCGATAGCTGTAACTCTAGCGCCTACCCAATCTTGCAATTCTGGTGTATTAGCTTTGGTAATATATATCCCAAATCCATGATTATCATCGTTTAAATGTTGAATATATACAGGCTGAACAAAGGTAAACTGTTCATAGCAATCTACTTTGTAGGATATATGAGCGTCATTCAATCTGCTCAACATATACTTGAAGTATTCATGGAAATGTAGACTACTATCAAACTGAAGTTCCTGTTCCTTCAACTTTCTATAAACCACGCCAGATCCGATTCCATTGGAGGTAAAATTAGAGAATACATAAAATTCAAGCATCAACAAGCTCAAATCAAAGATCTTTTTAGCAGCGGCATCATTATAAGGGAAAATATCATAACAACGAAAAACCAAGTGATGTGCATTTTTGGCTGTGCCGCTTGCCCAACCGTTATCATTACTTAAACTGGTTACTAATTCCGCGCAGTAATCTGTTTTGGAGATTATCTTGCTCGGCCTTGTATGACCAGGTTGAACATAATTCATGTATATACCACGATCTATAAAATTATAATACACTAAATGCGAACGGTCGAGCCAATCAATTGGTTCTTCCACACCAATAATTCTGTAGGCAGTCTTGACTTTGTCACCAATGATTTTGTAATACTGCAACAATTTCATCCTGTCAATAAAGCCTTCTTCTATAGATTCAGTAAAGCCTTCTTGATTATCCCTGGCGAAAAGCATTTCCTTGAATTTCCGATAATCTTCTGCGGCTTCGTCATAGGTTGTAGGAATTGTCTTGGCCAGGTCCGCTTGAGTATCCATAACCTTTTGATTGTATTTGGGGATGTTGGCTTGAAGCTCATCGAAATCCTTTCCCCGGAGTTCATAACTTCGTTTACCGTAGTTGCAAGGGATTTTAGCAACAGGAAAAAGTTCGGCGTACATGCTGAAACAATTATAGTTGTATCGCCTGGGGATAGAAGACACAAAGGAGAAAAGCATTAAGTAAATAATAAACATGTTTTTTTTACAAAATCGTAGTTGAAAAGAGCAAAAAAAAGTGGGAATGAAGATGGAGTCTCTTCACATCAAAAAATTGGGATTTAATTTTTTTACTGGCCTTTTCCTAATCACACACTATTTGGACCAAAAATCAAAGCACTCGATCGCGTATATTTCTTCAACATATTACAGGATAATTAGGAGAAGCCATTGCTATTAGTATGCGAAAATAAACATAACTTTATCCCAGTTATACAAAGCAGAAACTGGATATTTCACTCACTTGGTCATTCCTGAATATCAAAATTTTCAAAAATCTGTACAACTCAATCCATGAATCCTGATTTACTTCTAGAAAGTACTCATGTGCAACACAACCACAAGGACACTGTCATTCGTGATAAAATTATTTGTAAAAAAAATTATTAAAATTAATTATACACCCAATGATTATGAATCTCAACTGGCACGTGACTCAAACTCATTAAGGTGATTATGTAACGCACATTCACCAATCAGCATAGCTTTGGGATGATATAAAGCAAACAATAAATATTCCCATCCTTTTCACAAGACAAATTCCCACTGCATTTCTCCTAAACACCCCCAACTCCAAGCTTTGCCAGCCCAAAACAACCCTTCTCCAACAACGACGCATTCAGAAATCAACATGCATCCTTCCACGCTTAAACTTGTCTGCAGTATGCTACTGGTAGCTACTGTCGCTTCTTCCCTGAGAACCGGTATCCATATATTAGGGGTGGATGACAGCTGCATCTTGGATGGAAATTTCGGCCAATATCACAGTTTCTGTGTTCCTTCAGCGCAACCAAACGACTGCTCCGGTGATTCTTGGAAAAAGCTAAAGAGCTGGAATTCCAGTGGTAAATTACCCAAATGTCCTCCTCCTCCAAAATACCAAAGTATCAAGGGTTGGGAAAAGTGTCTTCGAAAAGGGTTTGACCCAACCGCGCATTATAAATTTGACTGCCTTGATTATCGTAGGCCCCGACCAGATGATTGTAAGAGAAGGGCCTACAAAGCACTCAAGGCTTTGAAAGGGAAAGATGCTGTGAGATATTGCCCATACAAGGATTAGATCCTACCACTGTGTGATTGTGGAGATTAAATAAATTATTTTTCCCTTCAACTCTATTCAGAACTTTCCATACGGAAGTGTCAAAATGTTTTGGAAAATCCCTGTCAGTAATGATTGACACCATAAAAAAGCAAAAGTATTCCATGACCACGTGTTCCCTCTGCAGACTGATACGCAAGGATCCCATTCAAATAGACCCCTCCTCAATGACTGAAGAAGGCGTTTCATAAGATAAATCTCCCACCCGAAAGAATACACTCTTCTATAACGCCCAGATATGATTTTTTCAACACTCCTCGTTGCTCTTCTGTTCATCTCTTCCAACTCCCTTGTGACAGCAGAGTCTTTATGTCCAACAGCAAAGAGTAGTCCAGCATTCCAAAAGACTAGAGATGCATATAACTCGTTCAGACAATCAAGCTCTCTCGGGATAGCATCCATGTTTTTCCAACAAGAATTGCATGACAATTATGTGGTAGCTTCAAGGATGCACATGTTCACGGCTGTAAGCTTGATTGACCAAGCCAAGTTGGCGGCCAGAACCGATGATGTTGTATCTAGGGGGAATTATTTCCTAGAAAAATTACAAGGCCTTAGATTCAAAATAGTCTTTAGTAAGCAAATGGCCAAACATGGAGCTCCAAGCGTTCCATCATTGAAGAATAAATTGAATAAAAAGAACTCGATTTGGTTCAATATTGGAAAAAAGATCAAGGATGTACTTCAAAGCGAAGTTCCTGTTCAAGGTGATAATCGTGCTGTGGTTGGTCCTGATGAAATCGATGACGAAGAGGTTGAACCTGGACTTTTGGACTTTGCCGAAAGAATTGGAAGACTTTTCAATAAAGACATGAACGATGTTAATGCTGCTCTAATAGAAATAGAGAACAAGAAATTTTGTTGATGCCGAGGTTATAAAAATTGTTTTCTTTTAAAACAGCTTGGAATAATTGTCTACTTGTTGGAGGCGCTTTGTTTAAATTGCTATTGGAGCCGACTTATGTGTTGCAAATGAATTTTTCTTTATTTTCTCTAGACTTTACACTCTACAGTATATATATATGTAAATTTAACACATAATTTCCTGACTGGCAGAGTCTTCAAGATCGGTAATGGTGACAATGAGGACTTGAGCTACAGCATCAGATTTTTGTTTGGTGTCAGCATCGACGGCGGTGTCATCTTTCTTGAAGAATCCCTTGACCTTATCCTTGATGTTATTCCAGGTTGATTCAATCTTTGCCAAGGCTTTGCCCAGGTGTGGCCAGCTGGGGACACCAGCGGAAATCATATCCTTGGCCCAGTCATTCTTGCTGGTGAGCTTATGCCATCTCCAGCTGAGATATTGCTTGTGGGCAAATTTACCATCATCTGGAAGATGGATATAGGCTTCCCAGGATACACGGTCAACAATTACAGTTAGTTCCTTGGCTTCAGCAACATATCTGTCGTGCAATTCACCTTTTGGTAATAGGATTGCCGCACTGAGCAAAGAGTAGATATCTTTGACCAGAACGCGGCATTGTTCCAACAATATGTCGGTTTTAGTAGGTGGGCAGTTTGCTGGGGTAGCAATGGTGCTTGAGAAGAGGACGGCAGAGAAGAGTGCCAAGCAGCAAGTGGTGATAAAAGTGAATCTCATTTTTCGTTAATGTTTTTGGGCTTTCGTTAAGTGTTTGAATGTAACCAGCAAAGAATTAGTAAGGGGGATTGGTATTTAAACATCCTGTCACCATGATCTAAGCTGAAACACTGGTATTGTCCAACCTGAAGCAGTTATCGGAAAATTATTTCTGTCACGTGAATAGCTTGGAAAGTTCTATTTTCCTGCTAACCTTTGTGATATTGTTTGGAGGAATGGCTTCTTTCGTCTAGATATTGATCGTGTGGGGAGGTGCGTTTAACTGGGAGACCTGCTTATAGTTGGCTATACTCAAGAGGCTGGAGAAGTGGGAGTGGGCTTGTTGACAAAGCTATTCTTTATCAATCACCAAATATAATAATAGTACAGCAAAAGGATAATATTGATTGGTTAAATGCAATCAAATTATCATTATTTTTTACCAAATTTGATTTTTTAAAAGCAGTGTCATTTGCGAGGAAAAATTGCAACAAATATGCGCATTCTGATGATTCAATTAGCAATCCTGATTGAGGTAAAAAAATCATATAAAAGGAAACTTTTGAACGATGCAAATTGGAAAGGCTTCAAATTAATCAATGACGATGTTTCAGCTTCTTTTTTAAATATCGCTCTCCTCGTTTCAACAGTTCCAACCAAACTTCACCGATCAAGCGCTTACGAAAACATTCATTAACGAAATAAGGATTTTATAAAACCATGAGATTCTCCACCTGTTGCTTGGCACTTTTTTCCATGTTTCTGCTAACCTCGAATGCCTCTCCTCTTCATTGTAAGAGTCCAGCAGAAATTGCTATTAAAGAAGCCAGATATTTCCTCAAAGAAACTTATTCCCTGATTGCCACAGCGTTGGTGAGTAAGGGTGAGGCCCACGATCACGCCGTGGAAGAAGCGAAAAAAAGCCTCCATCAAGCCGACATTTTGTGCGATCAAGCCATGTCATTGCTACCACATATCGGCTTCACCTTGGACAGTTATATCGACAAGTCAGTGGTCGCGCACACTATACTAAAGGCCGGAGTGCCAAGTTGGCCATTCTTGGGTAAAGCCTTGGCCAAGACTCAATCAATCTGGTCTAGCATCAAGAACAAG
>QZWR01000332.1:1519-18591 GCA_004114325.1 Zoophagus insidians | reverse complement strand
ATAGAGTGTGGACCATACAGGTAATCAAGATGTTGTAATATTCAATATATATTAACTACTTTGTAAAACCCATACTAACATTACACACTTTTTTACTTCATCTCGATATCGTTTTTCTTCATTCTTTCTTAAGAAGAAGGGTCGCCAACAATATGAGTTACTCATCATCATCATCATCAAGATCATCCGATACATGTACAACATCGGGCTCGACATCATCTTCCAATGTCGGTAATACAAGCAATGTACCAAGAATCGATACAAGGTATTATCCCGACATAAAAGAAGAGTCAGAACGATTGCGTCGCGTGAGGATGGATATGTATTCTCGACGTAATGGTGGTATTGGGAGTAGTGATTTTAATTCGCGAAATGGATATTACAGCATGAGTGAGCCAGAGGATATTTATAATGTTTCCGACACTGATGAAGAGGAAGGAGAAGAAGGAGACTATCCTTTTGATTTAAAGAATTCAGCTTCTCGTGACATTACTCATTTGATTAAACCACCGCACTATCTGGAACGATTATCAAGGTTGAAGAAGAAGAAAAAGATGCTGTATGGGTTAAATGATGAAAATGCACCTCCGCCAGACAAGGTCAAATCCGAGCCCAAGCCTAAGCCTCGTGGCAAGTGGGTCGATGTTCCACATTGTTACGACTGGGACAATAATACTCGTCACAGTCTTGTTCTTAACCCTGATAGGGGATTCACTACTGCCCCACCCGTGGGAGGAGCTTGGTCTCATCTAGGTTATTATCGTTGTAACGGGAGTGTCATCAAGTCGGTATGGGAATACTTTAATATTGTTGAGCCTGATATTTCACTGAGATTTTTTGGAAAACATTTCAAAAGCGTGTTCAAGGATCGTTATGAATTTATTCACGAAGATATGGGTAGTGAGGCCTTGGTTGATATAACCGATACTATCAGGGAACGTGCTATAAACAATGATACCCGCGAGGGGAAAAAGGCATTGTGTATCGAAAGACGAAATGGCATCTTTGAGACTTTGGATTTCACCGTCACTCGGACTTCCTTGGGCGGTGAAGATTGTAAAATCAAGGTGGAGATAACTCGGGTTGTATACAATATGTCGGAAACAATTTCTCCAGAAAACTTGACTTCGTTTCGAACCAATCGTGAATTTATCAAGAATTACATCATGGAGAGATATCCCGAGCTTTTCATACCTGTTGCTTCCGGTGTTGCTTCTGTTGCTTCTGCTCCTGCTAAGGAAAAATACATTCCCAGCAGTAGTAAAGGATATCGTATGTCTACCTTGAAGGATAAAGAAGGTCGTGATCAATTACCTTTTTTAGATATCATCAATCTCATCTTGTCATTTGACGAGGACTTCAAACGACAAATTATATTGTATGTGGAACTTGCTCCCGAGTCGAAAAACGATGGACCCGAATGTTTCTTGTCGGAACCCGAGAGATGTATGTTGCATGAAGAATATCTAATGGGTTTTATCTGCTGCTTTGCACGCTTTGTGAATCTGAGAAATATTTCGCACCTCACTCCCGAGATGATAATCAAGGGAACAAAATTTCTTACCTTGGTGGAGACTATTGCTAGGACTGGTTACAGACCGGCGATTGAATTCTTATACTCTTACAACGTGGGGTGCTGGAGGGAATTGATGCCTAATGCGGTTGGATCGATAGTGACGTTGACGTATTGGCCCAAGACTCAGTATACCATCGGTGCCAAGTTGTTGACTTTAGCCTCCCCAGTCTTAGCTAGTGCAGATTCTGCACATTCTCTCTACTATGTAGAAAAGCCGAGTTCCTTGTTTCTTCGAATGTTGGCCAAGGCCTCAACGCCGCTGCATGATGGAGTCTCAGATGCAGAGTTGTCGCAGTGGGCCGAAGATTTCAAAGATGTCAAAATTTTGGTCGCACCAGATGAAGATAGAGTTGCAGCTTTGCGAGATGAGACTGAGTTCAAAGCACGAATGGAGAAGTCGTTTCAACACCAAACAGACAAACAGCTTATTGCCATCTGGGGCAATATTGATGATGACACATACAAGTCACCACCACCACCATCATCCTCGGCCTCAACATCAACCTCTGCGGCAGCAACAGCATCAACGTCGGCAGCGGCAACAGCATCAACATCTGCGACAGCATCTGTGGCAGCAACAGCATCGACGTCAACAGCATCAACATCAACATCGTTGGCGGCAACAGCATCAACATCAACATCATTGTCAGAAGCAGCAACAGGAGCAGCATCAACATCAGCATCGTTGGCGGCAGCAACAGGAGCAGCAGCAACATCGTTGGCGACAACATCTGCGGCAGCGACATCAATGTCAAAAGAATCGCCGGTACTCTCGACAGCAACCATTCCGTCTTTAGAAGAGATAAAGCAAGTAATAACTACTCTCGATTCACTGAAACTTGCTCCCGAGAATACCAGTGTAGTAGACCGTAAGAAGACTGAGTATGATGGTAAGCAATATCCAGATTATAAAAGCTTACCCCAAAGAAGTTCACGCTACCGTGATCCTTTCGCAAATCATTATTATTCACAGATACGATATGAACCCGTGGAGTATCTTCCTGCACAGGGTGCCGATGCTGGGAAGGATGAGCATGAATATATTTCCGTGTGTGCGCCCACCTTGATGAAACAGTAGTACTGTGCTGTGCTAGGCGAAAAAAAGATGTTTGCCTCAGCTCCGTATATATGTTGATTGTTATTGTGGTGGTGCTTGCGACACCAAAAGATAATAATAAAAAAAATTATTAAAAATCTTTTCCCAATTTTTCTCGCGCGCCAAAGCCTAGGTCACAACTCCACTACCCTACCCAACTTCACCAACATTACCACCACCTTCATCCTCAGAATTTTATCCGAGCCTAACCCAATCCTGACATGACTAACCTAACCCATCCTCACCTCACCCAACTTAGACCTGAAACCCAAACCTGACTTACCTCAACCCGATATAATCCAAATGCGATCTGTCCTGACTTTAATTCGAATCCAAGGTGGGTGGGAAACCCGACTCAAACCCAGACCTAAACCCAAACCAACCTCACCCATCCGTACGCAATGCAAATCCAACTTTGAATCAACCCTGCTTAATTTAAAGTAAGCCTAAAAATCCAAAACTTAACCTGAACTCATCTCACTGTAGTACAAACTTAGAAAACTATTTTGACTTGGTATGAAGTATCTCATGTCTGTTTCAAAAACCTGGATGTAGTCGACTCAATTTAACCTAAGTTAACCCAACGCAAAGACGTAGTATCTCACAGTCTCTAACAAAAAGCATCATCCTACCTCCCACACTAACACTTACCCTTAAAGGGGGGTGGTGGATGAGGGAGGATGTTGGGAAAAAATAATAACAAAAAATTTGGGAAAAAAAAATAATATTTTTTTTAACACTATGACCATATCCTACCTTGCCACATTCGACGTCACAACTCCAATATCCTCCTCCCTTCTTCTTCCAGGGTTTGGTGTGGGTGTCCCTTCGAGCAGGCAAAAAATAAAAATTATCGTCTTTATTAATAATAATGTCAAAACTTTCGTCACCAGCATCAGTAAGATTTATTGGCAGAATACAGCACATCTCGGCAGCGCTAGGTCGAGAAAGGAAGTTGGCGCTTGATACACGTCATACACATCATGATGCTAAGAGTGTCTTGACTACAGATGTAAATGATATCGATATCAGTCCAGGATCGATGACAGACCTTATGCCCAGCAGTAGTAGTAGTGATGATAATGATGATTATAAAGTCGCTAGAATGAGTTCCGACATTAATATAATGTCGGATTATCATGAAAATTTAGTGCGTTCACCTTGTGGTTATTATTACAATCCTGATATAGAGAAGTACAAAAGATATCTTGCGACTGCTCTAAGTGGCGAGTGTATTCTCATGCCTGAATTTTGTGCGGCGATATCCAACGGGGACGTCAAGTGGTTAACTTGGGCCTTGAAGTGGTCGAGAGTCCAAGGAATAGGAATCGGAGGATACTTGAATGGAAGATATAGATCTCCGGCAAATAGCATTGGTTGGGTATCATATTTGAAAGATGTCGAAAAGATTGATGCCATTATGCACTTACTTCTCGATCAACAAGTTACTGAAAGAGATTGGTTAACACATGAAGACTGGGAAACACTTATCGAGTCTTCACTGGAGCTAAAGAATGTCGCCATGTTTAAATGGCTTCTGCACCGTGGCTTCAAGTTTCCCACATTGGGTGTAGTGCTGCAAATTCTTGGCAGTAATAATTTGCTGGATGCCACGACCTCGTTCAAAAAATATAGAGGTCCACTTCTGACACTATCCGGTGTATTTCAACTTTGTGAACATCTTCTCAACTGCTCCCCAGAGGAATATGTAACTTTCAGTAACCTCTTTCGACAACTTTCGTTTGTGTCCTCAACATCATCGATACGACCTCGTGCTCGGTTATAACATCTACCTTTTTTTCGACTATCCCCTTCCCCCCTTCTCCCCCATTTCTTGTAACTCTGCGGGGTGTATGCTATAGGATGGAGGGGAATGGAGGGGGAGGAGTGAGGTATCAATTTATCGAGTAATAATAAATTAATAATAATCATCCTATTGTATATAATTAGAAACTTATATCATTCGAGCTTCACAAAAAAAAACTTCCTCACCCTCCATTCCTCCGAATAAAAGGTAGGTTAGATCTGTTCACACAAAGAAAAAATAAATAAGTAAATGTCGAAGTCAGTCTCATTTATCGGTAGGGCTGGGTCATGAGAGAAAGTTGATAGCTGCTATACACTACACACGCACCTTGAGTAGTACTAACAGTGATAGTATTAGTGATATAAATACTTTGCGCGGTGCTGGGCTTGGTGGTATTGTATCTCGATCCTCGAATGACTTTGTCGTAATCGACATGACGACCGAGATGGTGGAACATAACATCGACGACGATAATGATGACGATGCTGCTGCTGTAGTTGCCGCAGAAAAAAAAAGAGTCTGGTTGAGAGTGTCGAGATTCGATATCACAAAAATATGATACACATTCACAATTATAGTATGTGGTACAACCCCCAATATTGAAGATTGTAAGAAGTACTTTGGAACAAGGTCACCATATGTGCCATATGGCACTGCGTGCTGCTGCGAATGGAGATATTGAGTGTCGAGGATTGATCTCGAAAAATGGGCACGTCAGGTTGGTGAACTCGATCCATATTTTTATTATCTTGAGGATAGGACAGTCTCTGATGTGGTACCCAAGTATCGAGGTTTATTCTTCTGGACAAACTGTATACATTATGTTGCATATGTGCGCAATGTAAAGACCATCGACAATACGTTCCGCGTTATCCTAGAGGATACAGGAGATAGTAGACATATTCTTCCTGTGAAACGCGATTGGGAGTTATTTATTCGACTTGCACTCAGAGTAAAGAATCCTCATGCTTTACGCTGGTGCATCAAAAACGGATTCAAGTTCGATAGCATAAGGAATGTTTTAGAAGTAACTCGCGGCGCCAAGACCCTGGCAGCGGCCAAAATATTGCTGGGTGAATGCAAACATCCTATCTCGGATAATTCTCAGCATCTGTTGAAACATCTCCTTGACCTTTCACCAACAGAGTATCCAACTTTTATCAACTTATTGCAACAACTTTCTCAACAAGGGAGAAAAAAGGTCACGATGGTACAACGTTCATCCTCATCGTCAAAGTCGTTGGGATTTCAACGTGCCCGGTTGTAAATTTTAAAAAAAGTTTAAAGTATTTTTTCCCACACCCACCCCTCTCTTCTTAAAAACGTTTTTCTTCGCGCAATATATATAGGTCAACATGCCAGGCTATGGGAAAAAATGTCTTACACCGTCATCACTCTTCCGTGAGTGCTGCAGGTAAAGGGTGGTGGTGGGCGGTAGGAAGAAGTGTGGTTACTGTGGTTTTTTTTTGCGTTTATAAAAAAATTCAATAATAATAATATTTTTATTAATATAATACTCACCGACCTTTCACTAATCTCGGAGAGGAGAAAACGCTGGGTTTAGGTGGGCAGAAAAAGTATAATGTCCAAAGGCAAGTTTCATTTATCGGAAAGGGTGCATAAATATCGCAGCTACCCTAGATCAGGAAAGAAAAAGTTTAGCAGATACACGATGTGCATTTCCTACTATCAATAACACCATGACTATTGAGACGATGATTAGGAGAACGTTAAGAAAGTTAAAAGTTTGGTATTGGAAGAATCACACCCTGTACAATCCCAATATCGATGAATGTAAGACACTAATCATATTGGATGCGGCTACTTCAAATGTCGGTAATTGATCTTGACAAATGGGATACGCCAAGCTGGAGAGGTTGATAATTTTCATTGACAATCTTGCATCTGTTATGTTCGTCCTATCCAAAACATCATTGGGAGTTATTTATCAGAGCATGGATTTCGATATGATTCTAAAGTTCATCCCCGGCAGCGTCCAAGGTTTTGCTAAGCGACTACAAACATCTACTCAACCTTTCTCCTACCGACTTTTATCAACCTCACCATAACATTTTCGTTTGTAAGAGTTTTTTTTTAATAAAATAAAAAACATTTCAACTTTTTTTTCTTCATCACGCAAAAAAGGAATCGTTAGATT
The DNA here is from genome assembly GCA_004114325.1 of Zoophagus insidians. Lineage (NCBI taxonomy): Eukaryota > Fungi > Zoopagomycota > Zoopagomycetes > Zoopagales > Zoopagaceae > Zoophagus > Zoophagus insidians. Next base: position 11,954 of record QZWR01000332.1, on the reverse strand, counting down.
ATAGAATAACCGTGCTTAGGTCGAGGTTGCGAACTTAGTTTAGCATGCTAGAGTTTGTTGTCTCGGATGAGGGCAAAAACATTTTTTTAAAGCACATCGACTTGAGGTTGGATGTGAGAGTGAGGTGTTAGGGGGATAATATGTAGAGCTCTCTCCTCTGTCGCGGAAAAGAAATTTTCCACCATCACCTCTCATATCAACAACATTCAGACTGAATCCGAGTTCAAGTACCTAAAACCCAAACTCAAAGTTGTATACATACCCATACCAGTCCGAGTTCCGATACCTAATACCCAAACCCAAACTTATACCTATGCCCATATCATATTACTCCAAGTCTGAGTCCGAGTCACGATACTTAATAGTCAAACCCAAACTTATATCCATACCGCTCTGAGTACGAGTCCAAGTTTCAAACCCAAACCAAAAGTTATATCCATATCACTCCGAGTCTGAGTCTGAGTCCGAGTCTTGATACACAAAACCCAAAACCCAAAACCCAAAACCCAAAACCCATTCTCAGTTTCAGGTCCAGGTTTGAAACTCATAACTTACACTCTACCGACATCTATCCCCAGACCCAGGACCTAAGACCAAGGTCCATATCCAAAGCTTGCACCTAGACCAAGGTCATGGGGGGTGGTGGATGTAATGGTAAAGGGGGAGGAGAGCGACTTTATACCCGTTATTCGCAACTGGAAGAAATGGTGGTGGTAAAGTTTATGAATACAGTCAGTATCCTTCCACTCTTCTCCACATGGGACAGAGTAAAAAATTTTTCATCTACAAAAAAATACTATCCCGGAAAAAAATGATAAAACATTTTTATTATTATTATTAAAAACGTCGAAGTCTTCATAGATGATCCATAAGAGATGGAGGGTGCGAGACACACTGCACATGCTTAAGGCTAGCTGTGCGCTTTCCTACTCTGACAACCTAGATGTAGTATAGACTATCCATTCTTCAGCAACCAGGTTAAAAATTAGTGACACACACAGGATTATTTTTCTCCCTACATATTCGACTATGTTTGAAAGGAATCGAGCTTGTGCTTTCTAAGAAGGGGGAGGGGGAGGGAACCCTTTTTTTTCGCGCGCCATCCCAGAGGGAAATGAATCTCACATTTTGGGGTAGTAACCTAAACATAAAACTTTCTTAGGGGGTGGAGAGAAAAAAAACATGCAATACAGATGAGTTGGGATCCAGTAACAACAGTGGAAAAGATTATGCTACCCAGAATGAAATCGACTCAATCCTAACAAAATCATGATTGGGGAGTTGAAGTAATATTCGAATTTGGTACCGAGACTGGATAGTCTTTGCCAGCATTGGTGAAACTAGGGCTGGGATTTTGGCGCCTGCAACTTAGATTGGGGGCTGGGTAGCTGCTTTGGGAATTGATATCATAGTTTTGGAGTTGTGACTAAGGTCGGTTTAAATCAAGAATTTGTGTTGATAGTTCTAACCATACCACACTGCAGAGGACGTTATTCACACCTCGATATTCTGCTACTGTCAACTTATACTTGAACCTCCTACTGCTACCTTTGGTACTCTTGGCACCCAAGTCAAGGTCCAAGGTCCAAGTTCAGGTCGAGGATCGCACCTATACCCAGATACAATCTGAATTTCACTCTCAATCCATTCCGTGCTCTGCGTCAGTCCACCCCCAAAGTCCAACTCCAAATCCTGCCGCAGGTACTCAACTCCAAGTCCAAATCCAAGTACAACTCCAACTCCAAAACAAAAACCTACCGCAGGCACCCAGTTCAAAGTCCAAGTCCCTCCGCAAGCGCTCAACCCCATACCGCAGACACCCAACTCCAAGTTTGAGTCCGAGTCCAAATCCTACCGTAAGTGCCCAACTCCAACTCCAAATCCTGCCGCATGTATCAACTCCAAGTTTGAATCCAAATCCGAGTCCATACCCCGCCGCAGGCGCACCAAATTCAAACCCTGCCGCAGGCACCCAGCTCAAAGTCTAATTCCAAATCAGAAACATAATCAGTCTTATGTCTAGATGAGGAAATTATATTCTAGTCTCAGTTTCACTCCCAAAGCCTCTACGCCCTCTACCTAGATTGATATCATAGAGGTGGGCGGAGGATAGCGAAAAACGTGCTAATTTTAAAAAAGAGTTTATAGCCAATCTCCCACTTTGCGGCAAATCTAAAATATTCTCGTCGATGACCATTATGAGGAGTGGATAAAGGTCGCAACCTCAAGGATAATCTCGTGCTTTCCTTGGTTTTAAAATACTTTCCACTATACATTACACAGTATCCATTCTCTAGCGGCAATACCGGCAAAGTTGGTAACACCATGACAGAATTCATTTCTCCCTATATCGACTCAATACCTGCAAAATATACCGTGGGTTTGGATTCAAGTTATGTTGATACTATCTGCAAGTAGTTTGTGTTTGTAGTTTTTTTCCCGCGGAGTGGGAAATAATTCTTACATCCACTGTCTTGAGAAGTCAAACATATCTAAGAGAAAGGGAGATATCTATAATTTTTGTTTCATGACACCCGGTCTCACTCAGCAACATTGGGAGTTATGACCTTGTCGATATTCTCTCCGACCAGGGGAAGGAGGTAGGGAAGGAAGTTACGCGCGTGAAAAAAAAAGGAATCACCAAAGTATCGGCATATTTCCAGGTTGTGGTAAAAGTTTTTGTATCACCTCTATCGCTGCAGACCTTCATATGAGCAAATCTGGATTGATGACAAAACTTTCCACCACCAACAACATACATAGCTGCTATAAATCATCGAGTCCACATCATAGACTTCATACTACCTCATCACGACTCAAATATTTTTTTCCGTCCCACCTTTCCTCGGAGAAAAATTGGGGGGAAGGATGGATGGTAGTGAAGTCGATGGAATTGTGAGGGGGTGGGATGAGTTTGGATAGTTTGATATCCATCCTCACGTAACGATAAAAATATTAATAATAAAATTATATTAATATTAATCTACACTATAATCATATCACATCCTTCGACATACCTACTGTATAAAAGTCCTTGCGGGTAGGGAGGGGGGAAAAAAATATGTCCAAGTCGGGTTCCTTTGTGGCAAGAGTGAAACATATATCATCGTCGTTGGCGGCCGAACGAAAACTCGCTCACGATGCTCGTACACTGAGTACTTTAAATAGCGCGCATAATATGAGTGTGGGTCTCTCGGGCAGCATTGGTGCTGGGATATCACGATTACCCTTGACAATGCATTCTGTAAACATGACCGAGATTATGCGTCCTGAGAGCAAGGCCGAAAATGATGTTAACGCTAGTGATACTCTGGATAATGCGATCTCGGACGCAGAATTTCAGCTAGAGTTCTGTAGCAGACAGATACGTGCCCCCAATGTGCCGTATGGCATATATTATAATCCCAACATTGACGAATGTAAGCGATATTTGGATCGAGGGCTTGCTATACGTCCCTCTGCAATTTATGCTGCCGCTGCCAGTGGAGATGTTAGGTGGTTAATGTGGGCTCGATCCATGCCGGCATTGGATGAAAATTATTATAAACAAGAAGGGCGGAGTTTACTAGTCACCCGTTACGATACCCCTGATCATCTGCGTCGTTATGATGGCGTTCGTTGGAGATCTTTTCTACCATATATTTCATATGTGCATGATATGAAGACTATCGACGAGTTAATGCGTCTATCTTTTCAAACGCATTCGGTTAAAAGTGAGATGGATACGTTCATCATGTGGTGTTTTGTAAATAAGAATGTCAATGCTTTAACATGGTGCTTAAAACACGGAGTACGATCGGATTTCTTACGTAGGTGTGCATGGTGGTTTCACATGGGTCAAAGTTGTTCTCAAGATGAGATTAAAACTTGGTATCTCTCTAACAAGAAACGTAATAAAGAAACTAATCCTGATTGGATTAACCCTTATGCGGCAGGAGTTTTAGAAACAGTTTTAAACATGTCCCCAGAAGAATATCTCGTGTATGTTAAACTCATTCGGCAACTTCAAACCCCATTTATTCTGCCGGCACACCAGTCAAGGTCTGATACGTTGTCGTCATCATCTACACGCTCGCGACTTTAATACATACACATATATAGATTAATAAATAATATTTGTTTCCCCCGCCCCCATTCCATGCTCTTAATTATATCAGTCAACACTATTAGAACACATTCTAGCAACCAGACCCAATAGAAAACATTGGTCAGTTGGAGGAGTGACTTCAATTTTATATATTAAATATTATATCATTATTACCTTATAAAGTAATCGTAAATGATAACATTTTTTGTGCATTATTCATCTCCACGTATTGGAAAAAAAATGGCCAAACCAGGTTCCTTCGTGGCGAGAGTAAAGCACATATCGTCATCATTGTCTGAAGAACGCAAACTTGCCCATGAAGGTCGTATGCTCAGTGTTGGAAGTATATCGAGCGTAGGTGGTATCATCAGGTCATCACACCCAGGCAGCATGACTGATCTTATGCGACCTGAGGGTAAGGTCGAGATTGAAGCTGATGTCAAGACTGGGAGTTGGGATGATGTGGACTTGGACAAAGAGTTTGATAAGCGCAATATATGCACCCCCAATGTGTCTCATGACATGTATTACAACCCCAATATTGAAGAATGTAAACGGTATATAGAGCGCGGGGGTAACATGCGTCCCACGGCAACCCTGGCGGCGGCTGCCAATGGAGATGTCAAGTGGTTGACATGGGCACGATCCGTAGGCACAGTGGATGAACGTTATTATAAGCAAAAGGGATGGAAGATTCCAGCGCATACTCCAGCCCAGCTCAAGGTAAGTGGTAGTGTATGTTGGTCTTCCTTTATAGAAAGTATTGCCTATGTGCATGATATGAAGACGATTGACGACTTGATGCGTCTATCCTTTCATAACCCAGGTGATGATCGTCAAGCGGAACCAGATCAGGGGCAGATAGAAAGTTTTATCGCGTGGTCTTTTGTAAACAAGAATATCAATGCTTTAACGTGGTGCTTAATGCATGGAATGAAGATTGATTTACTTAGTATCTGTGCCAAGTGGTTTAACAATGACCCCAGTCGAACACAGGAGCAAGTTAAAGAATGGTATCGAGCTAATGCCTTAGCCAATGCCAAATCAAATCCAGGGTGGATTGATTCTAACGCGGCAGTAGTTTTAGAATCAGTATTAATATTACCGCCGCACGAATATCCCGTGTATGTCAACATCATCCAACGTATGCAAACCTTTTCCAGGGTACCGACATCATCCTCATCCTCATCAGAGCTCAAAGCATCACCGCGCTCACGTCTCTAAATTTATATATTAAATAATATTTTTTTCTTTTTTACTCCCTTCCCCAATACTATCGGATCTCATCATCATCATCAGCACATTCGCGTCTCTAAGTTTATATTAAAATGATATTTTTTTCTTAAAGTTTGAGCTCTGAGGTTTAAGATGAGCGAGACTGCACACCACATGGGCTAATTCCTCCCTCCCCCACCCCCAAAGGGGCATGTAATTACCATCAGGTATCAGTTTGACGGTGATGTGACATGATTATCTCACATCAGCACCCTTAACATTATTTTTACAGGGTCATGGGATATTTTTTTCCACCCACCTCCACAGTAAAAAAAATTTAATCCTCCATCCCTCATGGAGAGGTCATTGGTGGTGTGAGGAACTTCTTAATTATCCCGAGAACCCGCGCATGCTGTAAGGATTTGGGGAAGAGGGAATAATAAATAATAATAACAAATTAATAAAAATTAATATAATTTATTTATTTAATATTAATGAATAAGATAATCACTGTATTAGGTGATAGTACCGACTCTCACACCACCAATTAACCACTTAAACCTCAAGATCGGGTTGATTTTTTACCCTCCACCCCCCGGTAGAAAATTATTATAACTAAATAAATGTCTGGTTCAAAATCAGCTCTCGACTCATCATCATCATCATCCCCGATGAGATCGAGCAGAGAAGGGGATGTTGGTGGACCGAAAGTCTTTATTGGCATTAGTGAACCAACTCTCTCAATATCATCACGACATCTTTGTCAATCATGTCAGCGCTGTCAATGCCGTCAACAACATATGTCGTGTGAACTATGTCGACGCTGTCAATTTCCTGAGCGCTGCAAATATTTTAAGCATTATCGCACCCCTGAGGCAAAGGATAATGTCGATTGCGTTAAGCACAATACCAGAGTCGATGTCATCGATAATAATGATGTCGATGTCGACGACGACGACGGCGTCGATCCGGAAGAAGATTACAACATAAAGAAACTAGAGGCACCAAATCTACTTTGTTACAATCCCAATGTGGAAACGTGTCAAAGATATCTGGATGCAGGGTATGATATTCCTTCCACGGCGGTCTTGGCTGCAGCCTCGAATGGTGATGTTGCATGGTTGAAGTGGGCACGTCGTTATAGTGCCAAGTGGCATGCATTGGTGACAAGGGCTGAAAAGGATGATACCAATATAATGCCTGGTGCGCTTCATTGGATGTCGTTCTTGACCGAAATTGCATATGTCAAGGACATGAGGGTTATCGATGAATTGATGAAGTTGTGTTTTTTCTCTCCTAGTGCCCAGGTCACTACTGGGTCGACCAAGGAAGTAAAGATGTTGCCGAAAGATTATGATTGGTATGACTACATTATATGTGCTTTGGAGAATAAGAATATAAATGCTCTAAGCTGGTGCATAAATCATGGTATGAAGTTTCCAATTTTAGATCATTCCTTGGATGCATCGATATTTTCAACCGCATTGTCTTCTACATCATCTTCTACATCATCATCTATACCATGGTCAGACGTAATGCCGGTGATTAAAAAATATTGCGTTAACCGATCGAAGCATAATGTCGATTTGTTACGTTCTGTGAATCGACGTATCGTGAGGTTGTTGCTATCTTTTCCCACCAAGGAACGCAACATATTTGCTTATCTTCTTCGAGATCTATCATGTTCACTTACACTTCCACCTTCGTCTTGGGATGGTTTTATCGCTTTATTTGGCATGCGCCCTCGTCTGTAACCTAAGTATTTTTTTTCGTCCTCGACAAGTAAAAATACATTTTCTCCCCCCTTTCTTCCTTTCCTTCTTAACTACATCCCTCAGGATTTTTGTGACAGTCTGAGGGTGTGGGGTGAAAATTAAAATATGTTTATTGATTTCGGGCTGGAGTCTGGATTGATGTCGATACTAGATTGATACTGAGTGTCAAAATTGAATAAATGGTGAGGTTAATTATCACTTATCCTTAATTCTAACGTTGACCTTGGGTCGATGTGTGGTTTATTTAGTCTCTAGGGGGTAGTGGAGGGGAAACAAAAAAAACTTTTCTTGATGTTGCTGCAACCATATCATATCCAACCCCGCCACATGCACCAAATTTTCTTAAACTCTCCCTCACCGCCTCAACTTACTATAATTATCCCCAATCCTAATACGACACAACTACAAACTCCCAATGTAATACTATCCACCTATCCTCAACCCTGCCATATCCTAACGTCCTTGCTATTCGAAAATAATAATGATAATAAAAAAAATTTATTAATATTTTTTTTAAAAAAAACGTGATAATAGGGTATACTACACGATGTGGATCACCACACCTTCATCCAAACTTTCTCACCTCAGGATGTCCAAGGGAGGAGGCGGATCGGATAGAATTTCATTCTTCGAGCGCATACAAAATATTTCTTCCTCTCGAGCAAGAGAGAAAATTGGCCTATGACGTACGTCCCAGGGAGGTTGCAGATGGTAGGAATCCGACCAGCGTACTGGAGATTAGTGACGCATCATTAAATACTCCTGTGTCCATGACAGAGCTCATAAACGACGGTACTAGCGACCGCAGTAGTGATGATGTTACTACTCCCAGTGGCATGACTTATAACCCTCAATTTCAACATCATACTAAGGATGATATTGAAGGTGGAGAAGGATGCACATTTTTATGCGTGACAACGAATGGAGATGTTGAATGGTTGCAGAGGATAAGATCTCTTTACGAAAGTGGTGTCGTACAAATTGGATCTTACTTCGATCATACTAAACCTACCCAGTGGCGATCCTTTATATACTTTTATAGTATTTATCGCCTATGTCATTGACATTTTGATGCGACTTTCTGCCGAGTGGCATAAAAAGGATGGGGATCATCTTCAAATCTCCAGCAGTCATGAATGGAATTATTTTCTTATGCGCGCAGTCCGAGCGGAAGAGAAAAGAATGTCAATGCTTTACGCTGGTGCGCAAAACACAGGCTCAAGTTTCCAATTTTCGATCAATGTCTCGATGTTTTTAAGTGCACTTCACCCATGGAGAAAATGACAAGACTACCACTCGAGCATGACGATGCTATGAAGAAAAGTTTTCTTAAGTTTCTCTCCGAGATGTCGGAACATGAGTATCCAACATTCCTCAAACTACTCCGAGACTTGTCTCCTCTTCGATCTCTACCTATCTCTCGTTTATAAAAAAAACCTATAATAAATATTTTTAACGTGTTTATTTTTTTTCTTCAACTTTCCGGCAACAAAATTAAGTGATGTGAGATTTTACCCCCACCCAACAACCATCCGCTATCAGAATGTCGTCGAGGTTATTATGCTCTGCAAACCTTGACCCTAATCCCAATGGAGAGGGAGGGTGGAGGAAAACAGAAAAAATATTTATTGCTGGCACTCTCCCTACTCCTCCATTACAACATATCATGTTAGTGCAATATTTTTTGCGCGCGATAATAATAATAATATTTATTAATATTCTGGAAAAAAGAAAGTCAAAAAGCATAACATCAATTTTCTCTCACACCTCCATCCCCCCCTAGCGATATCGCAGCCTAGCCATAGCATACCAAAGAGGGAATGGGGGTAGGAACTTTGTCGACTACCATAGTTTCCTCATCCTTTATGGTGTAAGAACAAGAAGAAAAAATTTAGTCATTGATATCCTATATTTACTTACTCTCAGTACCCTCCCACATCCAACGTCGATGCCAATGTTAGTTGGTTGCAGAGAACATTGCCTCATTCAAGGGTGGAGAATATCGATGCGCTTTCATCCTGGTATGGGGGTGATTTTGTAGTGAGGGAGTCTAGATTGTCTAAGATGTCGTTGCTTCTCTCTCTCGAAAATGTAAACTTATTCGGGTCTTTGTCTTGTGTTTAATATCAATTATCTCGATCACCATACAAAATCATAACTTTCATTTTTTTAATAAAAATTTAATCCCACCACTAATAAGTATATGTTTGCTTTCCTTACTTTCGACTCCAACGATAACTTGGTGCTATGTTTTGTTGAGACGGCAACCCAGGTTCCAGAGGGAGGGTGGTTGAGAATGTGGATGAGTCTTAAAACAAATATGATAACTACCCCCCACACCCCCTACGAACACCTATACTTCACAGGAGCCCGGGAAAAGTTTTTCTCTCTCATCCTTTACATGACTTCTGTGCAATAATAATAATAACATTTTATTTTTTATTATTTTTCTGGGAGGGGGGAAAGATAAAAACAATTAGCATAAATTTCTTTCACAACTTCGTCCAACTTTTTTCGCCTCTGGTACATCACGACCACGCTTATGTCTAAGGGAAGGAATGGGGAGGAAAATCTGGCACACGATGCATGATGACCTCCTCCAATGAACTTACCTATAACGTCCAACATATTGCCTTTTTAGCCTACCATAGTACGAGATGTAGCTTGTTTTCCGTGCATCACTATATAGATGTGTGCACGAAGGTATTTTTTTCTCGAGCGTGCAGCACAAAAAAAAGAATAAGTGCTGTATAAAAAGCATGGCATCGAGATCATTCATAAGCCATTATATGGCCTACAGGTTATTCTTCATTTCCTTTTAGTGCTGGAGGGAACTACCTAACTGATAAAGTGCATCACCAGTATCAGGTTAGGTATGTGTGTGTATATCAAAGTCATAGTTTTGCCAACACGTTCTCGTCCACAGAGGGAGGGATATAGAATGATCCTTTATACCCTCCCTCCCCTGCAGAGATTAGTTATAGGTTGAATATTTTACTGTTTTGACGTTTTATAGTTTTTTTTAAAGGTGGTTATATATATATATATATCATGAGGAGAGTTTGTTGGTCACAGCTTATGGAGTCTATCCGCTTCTTTTTAAAAAAAGAAAGAATGATAAGACTTTAGTGGGATGTGGATTTTGAATCACATTTATGGAAGAAACTAAAACTTTACATCTTTATCCTTTTAATATGACATGACATTTCACTTCTAATTTCTAATCCCTAATCTCTTCTTCCTTGTGCGCGCCAAACGTATGAGGTGTGTGGATAATAACCATTTCTCTTCACCACCCCCCATCCACTTTCATGCCGGGCGATTCCATACTTAGTAGTAGCAGTAGTAGTATCAGTTA
>QZWR01000331.1:0-18606 GCA_004114325.1 Zoophagus insidians | reverse complement strand
ATCGACGTCATCAAAACACATGGCTTCATTCACTCATCATGAAACCAATCACATGGTGACTTTCCAATCCTTCCATCACCTTCTATGATCTTCCAGAATGTTCCACAATAATTGTTCAAGTCAATAATAATATTTAAATAAATAAATATTAATCATTGAATTAAAGACCTTGAAATTATTTCCTCACACCAGGCAATTGTCGTAGTGAGATCTCAACACCGCCCCGCTTCCTAAGATGGGGGGTGTAGATCTCGAATTTTTTCCTGCGATGCAGGTGTCACGTGAAAAGTATTTGTAAGCAGCACTGTTAAAAGTGTGCTGCTTTTCAAAGTAATAATAAAGAATAACGATTTCCCCCTTTATTAATTTTCTTTTATTATTATATTTTCACCCTTTCCCTCCTCACTATGTCAGAGACAACCCCCAGTCTCTGACACAGGCAAAGGTAGTTTTCTCTTTGTATCCCCAAGTTTTGAGCCTTTGAGGAATAGAATTCTGGTTGTTGGGGAGTCCCATGGTTGCCATTTTCCCCGCGTGCTACAGGTTGGTGGAAAAAGCCTTGCACATGACAGTTTCCTCTCATTTATATATAAATTGGGGGACTTCCCACTGTCTCCTCACTTCAGTTTGGTCAACAATTGCAAAGTATTAAAACATTTTTTACTACTCCGTCCTCTAGCCTTGGGCATGACACTCTGTGTGATAGTAAACTAGGGAGAAATCAAAAACTTCAGCCTATAAAGTATAGTTAGACTGTTTCAACAAGTACGAGGCATGGGAAAAGTAATTATAAGCGATGAATCTTACAGAAATCAAGAATAATGACTTTTCCCGCTATAAAAAATTCATTGTTTACCATTCCACTCTCCTAACAATGTCAGGTCAGTCCTTGACACAGACTCACATTAACCACGTAGGTAAATATTATCAGTTAAAACAAAATTGAAAATAACGATTTTTTAATAAAACACAATTAATGGCAGGAAGTTATAATGAATAGCGTGAAGATGGAAAGGCTACATTTTCCAACAACTTCAAGGGCCCATTTTTCTTTAGCCACTCCAACGCATCATCAGTTCTAACCAACAAATACCCGGTAAAACCCAGGGCATTAACCTCAAGATCCTGCCATTTAGCGCGAGATCTGGGCACAACCATCATCCATTCACGCGTCATTAACAAGTTGTAAGAAGTTTGTTCTAGTACATTTTCTTTCAACTTCCAAGTATTCAATTCATTCATCAAAATCTGGTAAGTATTAATCATGTCATCAAGAGAAGTAGTGCGGAGTAGCATTATTAAATGGAAGAAGGAATAACAGGGAATTTGAAATGGTCTCTACCACACAGTCAGCAGTAGTTTTAAGGGAAGGAGGAGGTACTTGGGTTGGAAGGGGAGGCGAAGAAGAAAGGTAAGCATTGATGGCTTGTCGAAGTGGAGGTTCCTGATCAGGAGTTTGAGGGTCAACTTGACTTAACGGAATAACTTGAACATGTTTGTGTGGTTGACTGGCGCCTGAATGAACCCCACAATTATAAAACAACAAATAGGGATCTGATAGTTCTTCCAAACAAGCATGGATGGCGTTCCAGTCCTTTATGGCCAAATCCTCATTTTGAGATTCAAATTCTACCACATCCAGTTTATTAGCCAATTGAACTAATAGTACGTTTTGTAACGATGAGAAAGTGAGTAGGAACCACGTAATACTTGTTCAATACTACGAAATGAGCCTCGGATTCCGAGACCAAAAGACCCTGCTCTGGTGGAAGAAAGGGATTATTGCGGATGGGATTGTTGTTGGTGTAATTGTTGGGTTTTACTTTTGTTAAAGATGAAGTTTTAGGCGCCAATCTAACAGCAAACTACAGGAATTAGCACAAAAACCAGGGAAATTACGGTCAGAGCAGACGCAGCAGAAAGGTGATGAAGGAAGGATTCGACAGAAACCAAAAGCGGTTGAGCTTCGATGAATTTTTTCCTTAATAGGCGACTAAGAGACATCTGGTCACGCGCACCTATTCAACTTTAATATACAAAGGCTTAACAGGTGGGAAGGAACACCAGTCTAAACACGAGCTTGTGACTGTTTCGATGTGTCACATGTCAATGGTTTTTAAATTATTTATCAATTCTCGCCATTTCAACTTTCCTTTTGCGGTTCTCTCCTTCTTCTTCTCCCTCAAGTATTTCATAACAAAATGCTTCCTCAGCAAACAGTCAATTTGAACCGATCAGTCGGAGTTTCTTCAGAATGTACTCGTCCGCTTAGACGAAGAAGCAGCAGTAAAAGGCATTCCCTAACCTCACTTCTGGAAAATGTGACTCTTCGTTCTCCCAGTTCTACGGAATCTTTGGTTGAGGAGGATAGCAGCACGGATTCATCTACTTATGTTGACTCTTCTGATAGTGGAACAGGAAGTGGAAGTAGTAGTGCAGGCGGAGGAAGAAAAAAGTTGACTAGCACTTCTAGAGCTGAACTATTATCGCTTTATCGAAAAGGTCCGCCTACTTCCTTGCCCTCTTCCACCACTGCCACCACCACCGCTACTTCCAACACTGCCACCAACACCACTGCCCCCAACAATTTAAACAACAACTTCTCAAAAGATCTCTACAACAAGGACAACAACAACCATAAGGTTAATGCGAAGGGCAAGGGGGGAGTATTGAGCTTGAAACAACCTACGTCGAGTACTTGCTGCTTTGATGAAACATTAGCGCAGGGACAAATCTTTAGCAAAGGATATCAAAGAGGACTTTTAGCTGCTAAACTATCTCTACACCAACAACACCACGTCAAAAGCCACCTCGTTACACACCACCAAACACACACCGTAACAACCGATCAGAGCGAGAGTGTGGTTGAGAGTGGGGAGAGTGGTGAAAGTGGCGAGGAGGAGATGAACGCTGGAATGTTCATCAATAAAAAAAAGAAAAAGAAAAAACACATAAAAAGAGCCTCTTTGGTGGAAATAACAACTACACTGAACAATCATGATGGTGATCTTTATTTCTTATATCGTATTAATGCGGGGTTGATAGAAGTTGATATATCCACCCAGTCCGCTTGTGATGATTCTTCGAGTAAAAATATCAAGAAATCCGCCAAAAAACTTCGCTTTAATGATCAAGTTTTGATTGGACAGACTTATCCCTCTTCTGATTATGATCGACGCGGCGACCGAATGAAGCTGACTCCGTGGTTAGCCTGGCGTATCAAACTGGAGCTGAATCAGTACAAAGCGACTGAAATGAAGGTTCATGCGTCCAGTCTTCACCATACTCACTTTCTGGTTTAATAATCTGTTTTTTTTCCCTCCCTGTATTTCTCCCTCTATTTTCTCCCCTTTGGTATCTTTTGTAACATTTTATAATAAAAAAGTGAAAAAAATTATTTTCCTTGACGATAAGATTTATTACTCTTCTAGTGGTGCAATGGTGGTTTCAATCATTACGGTCTGTCCTGCCACTGGAATCATCATCTTTTCTCGCAAGTGTTAATTGGAGGCGGTAGCAACAAGGGGAGATGATACCTGAAAACAAAGGAAACCATATTCATTCCTTCTAACGCAAGTCTTGTTGGATAATTTCAAGGATTTTTGAATGGTTTTTACATCGGCCAATTTATACCTTTTCTCTCCCTCCCTCCGTTACTTCACTTTCCCCCGCCTACTACTTGGGATAAAAAGATTTACCGAGATAGGAAAATTCCTTGATCTGGAAGATGTACGGCTTCTATGACCTCGGAATCCATGAAATAGTCAAACTTTTCCCCCCCTCCCAATTACTCCTCTCCCAAGAATAATTAATCACCTTTAACGATCCTGCAGGACTATCTGCTATTAAAACTAATGCAGGAAGATTTCTACTGGATTGCATTACCAATTGGAGTAATTCACATTTCTCTCGATCAAACTCGGCCAATGCTTCCAATAACCAACCAGACTATTTTCCCCTTTACTAAGTGAAGAGAGAGAGAGAGAGAGAGAGAGAGAGAGAGAGAAGGGTTTTACTTTGATCAGGATTCTTTGAGTACTAGGCGTACTTTTAAACGTCAACAAGTTTTCCATTCCCAAAACTGGGCTTTCTCTTACTGTCAATTCACAATAATGCGTAATGGTTTCCCCAACCTCGATTCTACACCCATTATTGGTAATGCTGTTTCTGCGCTACTGGTGGTAATACCTAATAATCCAACTTTTCCTTGCATGGTCATAATCCCATTCACATTTCAACAATGACCCTTCACAACCCTCACAAATGCGTAAACAATGCAACAAGGAATCCAGGCCAAAATAAAACATCGTTATTCCTTCTTCCTCCCGTTCTTCATTTGTTACCAGTCGGTTTAGGTAAAAATGACCAAAAAGTGATTTTGGCAAACACAGCGAAGTGGTGATTAGACAATGTGAAGTTACATGAAAGTTCAAGCCCTTATCGCTAATCTCACACAGTGCTTCCTATCATCCTCCTCCATGTTGTATTAAGCCAATTAGTTCCTCTAGAAGCAACCTTCTTGAAACAAATTGCTTGTAATAAATGTAACAAGGCCAAGGGATTGGTAATTCCTGCTGTATAATTCATCACCACTCTCAGTCACCTGTCCCCCCCCGACACAATGTCATCAAAACTTGAGAATGGTGTACAAGCGACAAAGTTAACCGATAAACGAACAGAATTGGTCAATTGTCATTTCCATTTGTCACTTTTGCCCGTAACGACTGACTCCTTGTCTCAAGTGTTGATCCCCACTAAGTTAGGTTAATGATTTGGTCAGATTCTTTGAACGTGCCAATGGAGTATGTCCTTTTATCACTCACTAATAAAATAGGATTATTATTCGTTTTATGGAAATGATGCTCATTTGATTGCTGATAAAGTCTATCACACCAATTCAGTCCTTCATGACCTGGGTGGTATGTGTTATCAGGGTTGGTCCCTTCATTCTGGGATTAGGAGAACAGGTTTATTGTACCCTTCCCAAAGTCATGGCAGAAAACTTTATGAAAGAATTGCTTTGTAGCCTTTGTTACAAATTGGAAATCTGGAGACAGGATCCCCTGAAAAGTGGTGGTTGGAAATTATTTAAAAAGGTATTCCTTCCCTAGTCGCCGGGTCTTGACCGTTGGTCATAGGCGTCACCAGGAAACTTGAATCAAGTTGAAGATTTCTTGTTTCAATCCGCTGATAATGTCACAACTCCCTGTGTAATGTCCATTAAATACTCTAACCAGGTAGAACCTTTTGAGCTAGTGTTTATCAATCGGGCGAGTATAGGGAGTAGGCGTTTGCTTTGTGGATACGTCAGAACGAAGAATTGGATTATTGCAATTTATAGATGATGAATTATGGTCAACACTAGAGGCATGTTGTGGAATTGTTGGCTAATAAATAGGTCTAGTCATTGGTGGTACAATTGGGCTGCAAAGAAGTCTTAATCCCAGACGCCAATATAAAGGTGGATTATCAAGCATCTCATCTTTGCGACCTGCTCTCTCGGTGTTCAGTTCAAATAACTCGACTTGAAAAGAGTAATCCTCTCTGCCCTCCCCCTCCTCAACAATGTTCAATTAGGCAATTTCAGCATCGATCCTGCGCTCTTGGTCCATGTCACCAAGTTGCTTGAACCACAGTATGCTTTTAAATGTCGGCAATAATGCAGGTTTAGTGAAACAGACCTCGACCTTGCTTTAGGAGCTTCTAGTTGTTTAATCGATTCTTTAGACGTAGTCCTCTTCATAATTGATTTTAAAGTAAGGTCTAGTTGAGAATGGAAGATGGCGCCTTCAAAAGATGGCCTTTTAATATTAAGAATTTCATCAGATTAGATACTGCTGCGGTTCAAGCCTTGAATCTCTTTTCTACTGGTTTTAACCCCCAACCTTATTTAGGCTAATTTTGGATAGGAAAAACCACAAAGAGCTTGTTTGGCTTGCTAAATCATTGCAAAACAGCACAAGGCGCTAGATTATTGTCACAATGGATAGCACAGCCCTTGACTTCTTTGGGAGAAATTGGTAATATTTCCCTTCTTTAAATAAAAATGATCAACTTTTAGAATTGAGGCAGAATTTGGTGGAATCCTTTGTGGTGGACGTATCATTGGCCCAAAGCTTACATGTACGTTAAGGTCGTCGGTATTATCAGTAATGATGGGAGGTAGAAGGAATATTTGAAGAAAATCCCAGATTTAACCAGACTGGCCAAAAAGCTTCAACGAGCCTCTGCATCACTTCAGGTTTGACCCCCCCCCAGTCCGTAAAAGCAGTTGATTATTTGATAATACAGGATATAGTCAGAATTTATCAAGTAGTTTTGATACTTCCTTCCTTGGTAGACACGCTAAGGGAAGTATCTAATATTGGGATAAGTGAGAGATATACCACTCCCTTGGAGGTGCTTCCTTTTTCCCACTTGAGAAGGTCGCTAAAATGAGAGACAGATTATTAGTTCAAAGTTAAAACCCTTGCAAGATATGGTGGAAGAAACCATTGACTTGGAAGCAGCTGATCGTCATGAATATATAGTAAAGGCCTCCTTTGATCCCAGCCTAAATGGTAAATATTGCTTTCAAGCTTCAGGGCTACAGCGTGTAGAGATCCATCAACAACTTGGAACGATCAAGAAACAAACTGAACAAGAACATTTAATGGTTCCTTTTCTTCTTCCATTTTCCTATGCTAATTTATGGTAAAAATTAGATGGGAGAACTATTAGGCATTGATTGTGACAAGAAATTAAAGTTGGAAAAATCACCAATCTATGGATATTGTTTTCGAGTTACTAGGACTGTATGACTTTTTCCCCTCTCTCCCGACCTTGTACTTAATATGTCAACAATAGGATTCTGTTTGTTTAAGAAATCAGGCCAAAAATATCATTGAACTGGCTACCCAAAAGACTGGTGTTTATTTCACCACCTCCAGGCTTAGACAGCTAAACGAGCAACATCAGGATCTTTCATCAAGTTATCAAAAAACTCAGGCTCATCTGGTAAAAGAAGTAATCGCAGTTGTGTCATCTTATTGTCCCTTGTTGGATGAATTAAATGGCATAATTGCTCATCTTGATGTTATTATCAGGTAAGGTTTATTCAAGCCTGCCCCAACATTATTAGCTTGTGTATTGCTGCGTCTATTGCGCCTATCCCTTTTACCAAGCCAAGGTTACTTCCTCTACAAGGTATTTCCTTCGGTGTTCGTTGTTCAAAGTGAGAACAAGGAGGAGGGGAGCGAATGTTGAAATTGGTTAATGCCAGGCATCCTTGCTTGGAAGTTCAAGATGACGTTACCTTTATTCCTAATGATGTGCATTTGCAAAGTGATGATACGGAATTGTTGATCATTACTGGTCCAAACATGGGTGGAAAAAGCACATTTATTCGACAGGTTATCCTTTCTTTCCTTCTCCCCCCCCAAAATGATGGGTTATAACTAAAGAAAAGATTGGAGTCGTGGTATTGATGGCTCAGATTGGAAGTTATGTTCCTTGTGATGAAGCCGAGTTGAGCTTGGTAGATGCGATTCTTTGTAGAGTAGGAGCAGGAGATTATCAACAAAAAGTAAGTCAAGTTGAGAAACAGGGCTGATTGAGTGAATGTGTGTGTGTGTGTGTATAGGGAATATCTACATTTATGGCAGAAATGTTGGAAACTAAAAGTATTCTAAACGTAAGTAGTTTTATTATTTTCCAATAATCTGGCCCAAAGTCAGCTAGTTCAAATTCGTTAATTATTATCGATGAACTGGGCAGAGGAACCAGTACTTTTGATGGTTTTGGCCTAGCATGGGCTATATCTGAGTACCCCTCTATTAAGGCCAACTTTGATGACGGGAGTTGGGTAGACATATTGCAAAGGAAATAAGGGCGTTTTGTCTAGTTGCTAGTCATTTTCACGAGCTGACCTTATTGGCAAACCAAGTAACCACAGTCAAGAATTTCTATGCCACCGCGCATCCAGATCAAGGAGAAATAACCTTTCTTTATAAAATTGCCCCTGGTATACTTTTCTTATTTTTTGGGATATCCCATGGTGAATAGGAATTTGTGATCAAAGTTTTGGTATTCATGTTGCCAAGATGGCCAAATTCCCAGATTCCGTGGTTCAGGTAATCACCATTCTGCTGTTTTGATGGAAAAGAGTGAAATTAGTTGGCTAAGCGAAAAGCTCGAGAATTGGAAAGTTTTGATGACCAGGAAAATCGGTTGGATCAAGCTGCTATTAGTAATGGCCAAGAATTATTAATTGGTTTCAAGAAACGCGTGCTTTCTCTTCTTCAACAAAACAGCGATGTCTCCATTGCTTGGAAGGAATACAAGGATGTTATAGAAACTGATGCTTTTATTTGTACTTGGTATTTGCATAATTAAAAAATACACTTCTCCAGAATTCGCATTAATTTGTTTTTAAACTCCAACGCCTTGAAAGGTTAATCGTACTATTCGTTCTTCTTCATCTAATAGTCGCAATTGGAAGTCCATTTTCCCGCGCTTTTTTGGGGCAAACCTTAGAGGAACTTTCAGGTATTTCCCAGCCGGAATTTTGATTATTTGTGACTTAATCCCAAGGTTGAATCCTTCTCCTCTGCTTTTAACACCAACGAATAAATCTTCTTCTCCATGATTAAGCATTGGTATCAAGAATTCCTTGTATTCTCCTACTTTCACTTCACCAAAATTTAACACGGATTTAGTCAGTCCAATTTCCATAGTTGGTATAAAATTTTCACAAGATTTCGTCGTAGTAATCTTGGAATCACGAGGGACTTTTGTTGTAGAAGCAACATCAACATCGAGCTTAGTATTATTATTACGAGTAGAAGAATATTTACTAGAAGTAGATGCAGCAGAAGGTTTAGCAGAAGAGTATTTAGAAGAAGAAGATGTAGAGGGTTTAGAAGTAGCATGAGTAAATAGAACAGAAGAATCATCAACAGAGGAAGTATTTATAATTGGCACCATAGTAGAAGGCAGTACCACTTTGGATACTTTAACTCGGATCTTCTTTACTTCTTCATTCTCAAAAACCACCCAAATGTTGGTTTCTACTTCTTTTGTTTGCTGTTGCTTGAAGTGTTTTCCAGAAAACTGAACCGTAATAAGCTTCTTCTTATTTGCACAAACCACACCATGAGGCTTATCAACGTCAAATCTGAAACCGGGCCAAGCAACTTCATACGAAATATCCTTAGGATTTTCGTTAATAATGAAAAAGTTCATGGAACCCAAGATATCATCGTCTTCAATGTCTTTCTTTGCTTGTAAACCAACCGTTAATTCATGAAAAGATAAGGTTGGAGCAATGTAAGGCAGCTCATCTGTACTGTCGATTACTTGGGAATAAAATTCACTCTTGGAAGGTTCTTGAATTGTGACTGTTTTTACCACCTGTTTTGGCACAGATTTTTGTTTTGGTAATGGTGGCAGTACTTTCAGAACTGGTGGTACTGGCGCTGGTGACGGTGATCTTCTTAGAGGAGAGGGGGGAGAAGTTGGAGGAGGTGAAGAAACCGGAGGCGGTGGTGAAGCTGGAAGAGGCGGTGACGGAGGAGACATGAACTGTTTCCACTTTGGTACTAGTTTTGTCCTTGGCGTAGTTTTTTCTTTCTCTTCCTTTAAAGGCGTACAAGGAGGAGAGGCCGGAGGTAGTGGTGCTTCTCGAGGTGGTGGTGGTGGTGAAGCAGGAAGAGGAGGAGAAGGAGGAGACATAAATTGTTTCCACTTCGGAACTAGTTTTGTTCTCGGCTTGACTTCCTTCATTTGAGCCGGAGTATCTGCAGTGATTGGCGGAGATACCCAAGGCTCCCATCGTGGAGTTGATTTGTGCATTGCTGAATTTGGTTGAGAAGTGCTGGCAACGGAAGGAGGCAAAACACAATCATCAGCTGATAGTTGTGCTATCGACAGGTTGGTTCGAGGCTTGTGAAATTCAATAATCCCATCAGCTTTTCGCCAAGAACCTTTGGGTTTTTCTTCAGGGATGGGAAAGTTATCGCCAAAGCTGGGCACACCTTTGTCGAGAGAAGGAGTTCCATCCAAATTACCAAAAGGCCCAGACCTGCTTGCAAAGTATTCTTCAGGCGAAGTGGAAGAAATCGAGTGATCTGCATTGACCAGAGAAGTCTCGGAACGAAGAGGAAATCCCAAAAAACTGTCGTTTTCATCGTCCAGCAGTTGCTTGGACTCGACTTCAACTAACCGAGTAATGGCACGCAATTGTTCTTCATCGGAGTCTGAGTCTTCACTGAAGGATTGTTGCTGTTGTTGTTGTTGTTGTTGTTGCTCAAAGAGTATTTCCCAGGGACGCTTTAACTTGGCCATATTTTTTTTTGAAAGAAGTGGTTTCTAACGTGACTTTTTACATAGAGCCAATACTTGATGGGCTGAAACTTGAAATTATCTTTCTGTGTCACGAGATCGTCCAAAAACAGACGACATAGTAGCCAAATCAAGTACAAGCAAAGAAACAACATTTACCCGTAGTTTTATTATCACACGCATGCAAGATTCACAATCACATGGGCGGGTGGAAATAACAACACTACTTTTTCTTAGTTTTTGGAGGTTTTCCTGGTGTTAACGGAATCGGCGGTGGTGGAATCAGCCCAGTTTTGGATAGCAGCTTTGCTACGGTTTCAGAAGGCTGTGCACCCACTCCCAACCAGTACTTGGCGCGCTCCAAGTTGAGACTGATGTGCTTTTGTCCCTCACGATCAGGCACCGGATCGTAGCTACCAAGCCGTTCCAAATATTTTCCATCTCTCTTTGCTTTGGCATTTGCTGCGACTATTCGGTACATGGGCAGGTTAACCAGTCCAATGCGTTGAAGTCTTAGCTTCACCACCATCTCGTTCTTTCTTTTTCAATTACTTGAGTCAGCTGATCAACATGCTGCGTTCACTTTCTAATAATCGTCGTCATTGCCAATCTCTAGCTAGTCGGATTATTAATGTACCTTTATAGTAAAAAGAGACTTCTCAAAGCAAGATAGGATTCATATATTCGACGTCGCTTATATGCGACTGTGGATGTTACAGGCTTGACTGAAGAACAAGCGCAATTCCGTCAATCCGTAAACGAGTTTGCTCAGCGTGAGGTGGCTCCTTTGGCAGAAGAAACCGATAAAAAGAACGAATTCCCCATGGTTCTATTTAGGCATTAATCACACTAAAACACAAAAACAGCAACTTTGGAAGAAATTTGGAGAGATGGGCCTGTTGGGAATAACCGCACCAGTAAAGTACGGTGGCTTGGAAATGGGATATCTTGATCACGTAATCGCAATGGAAGAAATCTCCCGCGCCAGTGGATCGATTGCCCTTAGCTATGGTGCTCATTCCAATCTCTGTGTTAATCAAATCGTGAGAAATGGAAATGAGCAACAAAAGGAAAAATATCTCCCCAAAGTAACTCTTCACCACCATCTAGCGCCACCTACTAACCAACTAGTTGATATCGGGTGAGCATGTGGGAGCATTGGCAATGTCTGAGGCTGGAAGTGGCTCTGATGTCGTTTCAATGAAGCTCAAGGCTGAAAAGAAGGGAGATCGCTACATTTTAAACGGGACCAAGTTTTGGATTACTAATGGCCCGGATGCGGATGTCCTGGTAGTTTACGCCAAGACTAATCCTACAGCTGGTCCCAAAGGAATAACTGCATTTCTAGTGGAAAAGGTGTCCTGGTTATAACAACAACAACTGATAACAGGGAAATAGGGAATGAAGGGATTTTCTACATCTCCGAAGTTGGATAAATTAGGCATGCGAGGCAGCAACACTTGTGAATTGGTCTTTGAAGATTGTGAAATCGCTGGTAAATCTTTAGTAACTAATAATAATTCCCCTCTTCTTCAATAAGAGGAAAATGTATTGGGAGCTGTTGGGAAAGGAGTTTATGTCCTTATGAGCGGATTGGACTTGGAACGATTAGTACTTGCTGGTGGTCCTATCGGGTAGACCTTTCTTTAATTGTCCCCTCAACACCAGAGTTAGTTTGATGCAAGCTTCGTTGGATTTTGTACTTCCTTACGTGCATGAAAGAAAGCAGTTTGGTCAACCTATTGGTGAATTCCAGGTATTATCATTTTCACCAAATTCAGCATATTGAAAGGTGGGGGGAGAAATCAGTTGATTCAGGGAAAATTGGCCGATATGTTTACCAAATTATCCGCTTCTCGTTCATACACTTATACTGTGGGACGTGCTTGTGATTCTGGCCATGTCAGCAACAGGGTAATTCAACATGGTTAATCTAATAAGTAGGACTGTGCTGGAGTGATTTTGTATGCTGCAGAGAGAGCTACCGAAGTGGCCCTTGATGCCATTCAATGTCTAGGAGGAAATGGATATATCAATGATTATCCAACGGGAAGATTCCTAAGAGACGCCAAGTTGTATGAAATTGGTGCTGGAACAAGCGAAATCCGACGATTGATAATTGGAAGAGATTTCAACAAGTCTTTTGCAGCAAAGAAATAAACTTCTTTTTTCCTTTTCCTTCACTGTTGTAATTAGCAAGATTGTAAATCAGAGAGTAATTTTAAAGACACTCATTAGTGTGCTTCTATTTAAATCAAATCCCCCCTCCACCACACCACCATTACTAGTACAAACTTATGAAGACTTCTCAACAATCTTGAAGGGTCTGGGAAGAACACTGTTTTCTATGCTACTACCTTCAATAACCGGCGTATGAACAACATTCTGGCGCAACCATCTATCCAGGATTTCCGTTGGAGCAGTAGTGTTATCAAATTTGGGTGAAAAGGCCATAGGGGCAGTTCGGTTAATGGTAAAGAGCGGGCTATCCCATTTCTGCCAATGTCTGGAATCCTTCTCATTTCCAAAGGGGCGCAGGACTTCAACTCGGAGAGAGTAATCACCATCGTCAGCAGGAATAACAGCTTTCTCACTAGTGCTGCCCAAGCCTTGGATCATGCCTTTAAAGATCACTGGGGAAAAGGTACGGCCTTGATTGTTGTTGCGACCCAGATTAACGTCATCACTGCCGGGAACATATCCCAGTTCTCGACCAGTTCCATCCAACACTTTGACGCGGAGATGCTTCGTGGGATGCACCAGACGAAGCAAGACGATGGGTGAATCGATTCCCAATGAAAAACTCGTCTTGGTGGTGCTATTAGCAAGAACTGGAGCAAGCTTGATTAGCTTGAACAACGTGGGGGAATCACTGTCAGGTCTTGGCAATACATTGACAGCACGGTAATTACCACTATAGCCAGAATAAGGAAGAGTTAATTCCGTGGGCATATCCGCTGGTTTGGCACGAGGCTCCCCTCCAGCAGGCTTGGGACTGACCACGATATAACCACCATAAAGATGGTTTGCTTCAACATCAGTATCAGTAAAAGTAATCGTGACAGACTTTGATTCACCGGCGTTCAATCTGAAACTTTTTTGGGAAAAGACCACAGCGGCATTTGAACTGCTGGTCTGAGGATTGCTAGATACTTCGCCCTTCTTCAAATCCCATGGTTGGAAAGCGAGGGCAGGACGGTGGGAGAGCTGATAGGCGAGGGCAGTTCTTCCAGTATTAGTAAGAGTAAGTGTTTGAACACGCTTAACGGGAGAATCTCTTGAAATCAGAGGAAACATGGCGGGTCTAACTCTGGTAGCACTGGTTAGAGCACTCTTTACGTTGATCAAACCTCCACCTTGAAGCTGAACTGGGGAAAGCTGATCAGTGCCAAAGGTGGTGGTAGGATTAGCAGTAGCTTTAAAGAGTTCTCTTATTTCAACCGGAGCTGTCTTCTTTCCCTTCGCTTGCAGGTAAAGAGCAATGGAACCAGCTGTATAAGGAGTAGCCATTGAAGTGCCAGAAAGTGTGGCATATTCACCCATGGTCATTGGATAGGTGCTATAGACCAGGCCACCAGGAGCAGCAAAGTCTGGCTTCATTTCCAGCTCAGGCCCAGGTCCCCAGCTGCTGAAACTCGACACTTTTCCACCAGTAGGGTTATCAAAGACGCGTTTCTCTGGGAAGAAATTAAGGCCAGTACCATCGGGAGAAGCATCAACAAAGGACTTTAACTTGCGACCGTTATCACGAGTAATAGTAGCAACAGGAATAGTCACATTCTTATTGTCAATCTTTGCACCAAAAGCACCGAATTCGTGGTTATAAATCAAAATACCGAGAGCACCGGCTTCTTGGACATTCATGGCCTTTTCATTGAAGGTACAGTTTCCTCGCTGAACCAGAGCAACCACTCCCTTAAAGGCATCAGCAGCAAAAGAATTACAGGCAAGGTCAGTAGCAACAGGAGCAGTTGCATTAGGAGCAGCAGCAACAGCAGAAGTAGCAGATACCACACGAACCTGGTTAAAGGGAAGAGTGGTCTTTTCTCCAGCTGGAGTGTAATCAATGTCAAAATCTTTACCATCAACAGTGAATCCATTAGCCATGTAACGTACATTGTCGATCGAACCAATTCCAGTAGAACCAGCAGCTACAGCCGGACTACTAGCTTCCCAGGGGCCGCTAGCACCATCGTTACCCATAGCAGCAACGACTACAACTCCTCTTTCAGCGAGACTGTCCGCAGCAGCAGCAGTGGGATAACCAGGCCAGGAAGAACCACCACCCAGGCTCAGATTGATCACGTCCATTCCATCAATGTACGCCTTCTCCATGGCAGCAACAATGGTATCAGCAGTGGTAGATCCATTGCAGCCAAACACACGATAAGCTCCCAGGGTAGCTTCAGGAGCGACGCCGACAAACGTTTTATCCTTGGCAGCGATGATTCCTGCGACGTGAGTTCCGTGTCCGTTGCAATGGTCGCGAACATCTCCTCCAGGGACGGGTTGATTGGTACCATTGAACTTGTCACCGACAAAGTCATAGCCATAAGCGACTTTACAGCTCTTGCCAAAGCAGCCTCCCAGGGCGGGGTGAGTGTAATCAATGCCCGAGTCAACCACGCCAACCTTGATGCCTTTACCAGTGAATCCCAGATTTTCATGCACGTCAGCAACACCAGTAATGCTGTGCGAAAACTTCAAGGCGGGGTTATTGACGTCTTTTCGAATAACCTTGGGGGGAGTTTGCACCAACATGGGAACGATGGATTTAACATTGGAAAGTTTTGCCAATTCGGGCAAATCCTGCTTCAGAGCTTCGATGGAGACGGCATTTAGCAGAGTGTTGAATTGTTTACGAATCTTGATAGAACCCACCTTATTAACGACGCGGGTAAAAGCTGCCTGCTCAGCCTTAGCGCTTTGACTGCCAGGTCTGGAGCGAAACGTAACAAAGTAGGCATTACGCTCGATACTAGCAGCATCGTTGTCTTTGAAGAAACCTTTAGGGGGTTTAGAGAGGGGAGAAATAGCCTGGACCAAAGTCAGGGCAGCGGCAATAAGAAGGAGAGAGGATTTCATTTAAAGGGAGAAGCTTTTTTGTTAGAGTTGTAATTTGAGGATCTAGAGAGTTCGTTGCTTGCTTTTTAGTTGAATGGTAAGTTGGGGGCGTTAGAAGAAGTTAAAGGAAAGTGCGAATTGGAGTACGTTAAAGCGTGAAGAAAGGGAAAAAAGTTGTTTAGCATGTGACCATGCTTGAGAAAACCCACTTTTATGGGCATGATTTTTATTGCTTTTGGATTTTCTGAAACATCTTGTCAAATGTGTAGTTGGGGAAATTCCAATTTTATCCCAACAGTTAATGGCGGCTGTAAGTGATCACATCTTTTCCGATAAGAATCCTCGACAAGAATCCTCGACAAGAATCCTCGACAAGAATCCCCGACAAGAATCCCCGACAAGAATCCTCGACAAGGTGGCAATGTACAACACTGGTTAATAAGGAAAAGAGTGATGATAAATAGTCATAAACAGGAAATAAAAGTGATAAACATAATTACTAAATGATTTATTCAAGAGTTATTGCTTTCTTTATCAATAAAACGGTGTCCTGTCTCAGCTGGTAATAACTGGCATCCAAAGAGGGCACAAACATGCTGGTATGAGCAGCAATTTCATCTTTAGCAGCACTAGGAACTGGTGAGAATTGATTGGTGCAATCCTGCGGGGGTAATCTGATAAATGTTCGCTTTTCCATTGGTGGAATCTACTCCGCCTTAATTCTCCTTAATCAACCCAATAAGCTTACCACCACGACAGTGTAGAAACAATGGAATAAATATCCACCCTTTTCTATCCGTTCCTTCCTTCGCTGACATTCCTCTTCGTCAAACAATTCACTGGCAAACTGGAAATGATCATAAACCCATTCAGCTCCTTCTTTAATCTTCTCTTTCGCCAACCACGCTCCTCCTACTGCCAACGTTGCTGTGGCTGCAAGAGCCAACCCAGTTTTCCAAGACCAGCCACCAGGCTCGTTAACAGGAGTTGATTGCTTGGCATTACGACTTTGTTCAGCTTGCATAGCAGCATTGTTGGTGTTTAGAATGGAAGCAATGGGAAGCAGTGATGCTACTGCTGCTGCTGTTCCTACTGTTTCTCCCACCGTAGTGGCATGTCGTTCAACGGTGCTATGAAGGAGTGTCTGATGAAGCCCAAAAAAGGGTGAATCGTAAGCCAACAGGGCTATAAATCGTGGCAGGGTAAAAGGCTTTAAATTCTGGCTTTTGTAAAGCGTAATTGCATCAGCAGCTACAAATGTGTCATTCAAGAACTGAGAGATTCAGAGTGAACCTAATAATCCTCCCATGGAATGGCCACAAAGTACAACTTCGGGTTTAGAAGTGGCCAATTTGTAAGATGTCAAGGTTTCATCCAACCAAAGACAAAAGTTCTTTACACTTTCGGTGAAATGACCCCGCGTAGCATATCGAGGATAAACAATGGCTTCCACATCTCGTTTCAGCCCAGAATTAGTCAACACCGCTCTTACGCCGTTGGGGAAATCCTACACCAATCTTCATTTAACGCTACAAAGGAAGAAGGATTACTGCAAAGGTGCCTTCGCCACGACCTCGAAAGCCATGAATAAAAATCACAAACAATGGTTTCACGTCGTTGTTATTGCTCATAAAGGTGAGAGAAGGGAAATGATAAGTGGGGGCTGAAACTCTTCTCACAACTCAAACGCTAAAAAACTCTCTCCCTTAAAAGTAACGACAAGTTAGAATGAACCATCTTATTTTTGCTTCTCTAGTTCTCTTCTCCGCGTCCCTTGTCGTAGCTGATGATGACATCTGCGCTGGGAAGAAGGTTGGGCATAGATTTTGTCCCAAAGTTGGTGGTGTTGGCATAGCCACCTGTCTCGAGGGCGGAGATATAGAAGCCACAGACTGCGGTTTAATGAGATCTGAATTTGGTGATGAATTCCAGGGATACTGCTTTCCTGATGTTGATGAAGGCGCCAAGTGCGAACCAATTGCTCGGAGCGGGGATTGTAAAGATAAGCGTCAAGGTTCCTATTGTACAACTGGAAATGCTTACCTGAGCTGCCCAGATGGGTATACCATTACTTGCGCTTCCACAACCAAGTCCAATGGAATTCGCATGTTGGGAAGATGTACGGGCAAAGGACCAGAGCAAGCTTTTGCCAGTTGTGAAAACGTCTTTTTTAGAGGTGCCTGCAGAGGAAAGACTGTTGGAGATTACTGCTCAGGTATGGGTACGAAACTGAGCTGCAATGAAGATGGAACCGCAGTCCCCTCCCGATGCTGGGGCTGTATTTCCCAACCATCAGGAAAAGTAAGGTGTGCGTTCAGCTGAACTCCTCCCCAATAGAAACATTTATTCCCAATCTCTCCACCTTCTGCTTGCTACTACCATGTTGAGGTCTTTCGGGGTGGTATTGATTTACTTGGAAGCTATAGTAACCTCGCCATCTCGTTCAATGTATACAACTTGAGCATCACCGGTAAGGTTTAAATAGGCATACTTGGTGAGTGTCCCCGCAAAACCAGGAAGTATCTGAAACACGTACTTCACTTTGACCACCGGATCATCGGCAAAATTGGTGGTAAAGTTCGCCATAAACACCGTCAGATTGGTGTTTGGGTCAACCTTGACAATGTAGTCATTGGGGAAAGTGTAGCTGGGGTCTATCGCAATGGCAATCACTTGAAGAACCAGTAATTGCAGCAATAGAAATGGTATTTGCGGTAGTAACGACATTTGGAAATTAAAAGTAAATTATTGACCTTAATAATTCGTGATATTCCCAAAGTCGCCTTCTAGGGACTCCAAGTCACCGGTGGGAACCGCAACCTAACCCTACCCCTCCGCCTATCTCGCCTTCAAATCCAACCCAAGCACCAACTGTTAACTGAAGCTTTTGATAATTAATTAGCTTTGTGAAATATTGAATAAGCTTTCTGATGAATTAATATGACAAATTATATTGTCAAGGCCAGAGGCCTAGGCAAGAGGGAGGGCAAGAGAGATCAGACGAGGTTATTATGAAACAGGAAATTTATTGGGATAACCAGAGTAGATGGGAAAAGCCTTCCATCTACTCTGAATAAAAAGCTGATTTACACCAATCAGCATCCAGAGTTTTCACTCACAGTTTTGCAATTATCATATGTCACTACTACCTAAGTAGTACGTGACAGGTGTGTGTTGTTCAGAGTAAAGAGGCCTTGACTGAGGGGAAAGGCCTTAGTTTTA
>QZWR01000330.1:5316-18619 GCA_004114325.1 Zoophagus insidians | reverse complement strand
GGCTAACATCAAAGCAGTGTCTCCAGTGTTAATTTTCAGGTTAACATTAGCCCCGTTGTCCAATAGCGCGCTTATCATTGATGGCGAAGGGTTCAAAGAAACTGCCAACGTTAATGGCGAATAACCGTCAGTGTCAGTTCGATCGATGTAAGAACCGTATTTTAGCAGCAGTTTTACCACTTCGGGAGTGCTGAAAGCGGCTGCGACATGCAATGGTATGTCTTTGTCGTAATTTGCTATGCGCACATCAGCACCCTTCTGTAACAGGTATTCTACCGCAATGGCGTTATTAGTGTAACAAGCCCAATGCAGTGCCGTGAGGCCGCCATAACCTCCGGCCTGGTTGATTTCGATGAAAGGTCCGTAGCGCCAAATCAAGTCGAAGACCTTAGGTGCTGCAGCAGAATATGATGCAAGTTGTATTAGAGAATCGCCGCCACGTCCGTATGCACTAATGCCATTTTCAAACAGCTTTTGTGTTGCCCTGAAGAATTGTTTCGAGTACCTTATCGTAAACTGAAGAATAACATCCGTCACATAATCAACATCCTTTCTGTTTAACAACCCGTGGGTTAAGAGAGCTATCATAGCCGATGGATGGCGGTTTCTTGCAGCGCATATCAGCTCATCTTTGCCGTATGTTCTTGTCGCGTTTCCGCCATAATCAGTTGCACGTTTCAAGAGAACACCAACCGTCCCAGCCATTCCCCGACAAGTGACGTCCATCAATGCTTTTGATGGCAGTTTAAGCTTCGTATGAAAAGTAGATGCGTTTTTGCTGAGCAGGAGGTCGAGAATTTCGAAATAACCCAACCCGTAAGCAATCAGTTGGACGGACCGACCATTGGAATCTCTTGTCTGTACGTCAGCGCCTTGTTCGATGAGCTTTTTGACAATGACAGGACGTCTGGACTTGACTGCCTCAATCAAAGGCTTTTCGCACTGAGTCACGGTACTTTGTGTTAGCTTTCCTAAGTATAACTTCGCGAACCTCCCTGTCAGGCATGTGGGACTGTAGTGCCGACGGCTTTGAATCGCAAAGCTTGCACTTGCACTGCCGTCTGCATTCTCAGGGCATATTTTCTGACTTGTTGCAAAGGTGCAAGAGTAAATAAATAGCAAACCAATCTTGCCCAGGTCGGCCATCGTCAACTTTGGACGAAATTGAAGCATATCACATTCACATTCATCGCGAAATGAATTGTTATTATGATGGAGTAATGTTATTAGGTAATGTGAGTTCTATGCTGTGTCTCTCGTTTTATTTCAAAATCACAACATGTTCGTTTCCACGTGAATAGCGTGCGCAGGAGCGGAAAATATGTTCGAACAGGTGCACGAGTCTAACGAAGCTAATTAAATCTTGGAAATAATATATTTATTGATTTGCTTCACCACCAGACGTCAGCTATTTAAATAACATGCCATATAGAAACCATTACAAACTCATATGCTGGTTTGTATTTTTCGTACAACGTGCATGAAGGACGAAGGAAACATTTATCTTTGGTATGAGAATGTGAAATGATTGAAATGATGGAGGATGACAATTAGTTCATTTCGACGAGACATCCAACGTCGTTGTGAAAGGATGCAGTATAAACGCAGTCAATCCTGTACCTGCTCGCGGTGTTGAGTTTGGCTTGATGAAATTTTGCAACTCCAAAAGTATAGGCAGTTCGTCTTGACAGCAGCCTGATGCAGCCTGAGCCAGGTAAGCATTCCACCCATATTTTACCATAAGAATTTTAGCTTGAAAAAACTTGACCTACAATGATTCGTGACTAACTGCTTGCCTGGCTGCTCAATGGGCGTGTCAAATGGCAGGGGTGGAGTGTAGTTAGTGCTTGATAAAAATAATAGTAACCATACACAGACGCCCCCGCCCTCTAAATATACGTCTATTGCAAAAGGAAAGGAGTTATATACTTATAAACGTTGCTGGAAGACTATATAGAGCTCACTCTTAATATATCAGTGCTGGCATTCGCCGGTTTAATTATTTCTTCACAGTCCAAAACTAATGCCCAGGCACGGCGGGGGTCATCACGGTGGACATCACGGTGGCCATCATGGATTTAGGCACCATCATGCTGCCACACATCACGCAATCGGGCATCACCATCACGCTGGGATCCATCCCCGAATTGGGCATCATCCCACTTCGGCAACAACTCGCCAACATTTCGCCACCGGTGGCCATGGCATGCATCAGCGACTAGTCTCCACGTACCGTATCGGCAAGTTTGATTTTATACTTCCATCCCCAACCGTGGATGCTTACCTGGCTCAGGCTGCATCGTCTACCCAAATGCAGGCAGTACAGCCTGTAGTCGTTTTCACGCAAACTTCCGCTGGAACCGAGGCCGTACAGATGCAGCCACTTGCTGTGATGAATCATAACCTGCAAGCATCTAAGCCAACACAAGGAACCAGCAATCCCACTTTGACATACGGTCCACCAGGCATTGCAGTTGCTAATGCTCCTCCACCAGCATACAGCGCAGCAATAAGCGAAACTGCCAACACGCCGCAACATCAAATATCACCCTCGGTAACCAATCAAT
This sequence comes from Zoophagus insidians, assembly GCA_004114325.1. Lineage (NCBI taxonomy): Eukaryota > Fungi > Zoopagomycota > Zoopagomycetes > Zoopagales > Zoopagaceae > Zoophagus > Zoophagus insidians. Next base: position 16,052 of record QZWR01000330.1, on the reverse strand, counting down.
CCCCATTTCCATCAGCTCCACCGCTTACTTATACAGTTGGAACCGCTGCAGAAAAGGTCCCAGCAGCTGAAATCCCGGTTCCGCATACTTATGAACAGTTTGGGAATCCTACCCAGGTGCTTCCCATACTTCCGCTGGGTGTTTTCCCGGGCGTACCAGTGATTCCTCCCCAGCCTATTCAGCTGCCTCCCGGAGTGCCACCTGGATCAATACCATTCCCGAATATGGAGAATACTTTTATTTTGAACCCCCGTAAGCCGTCAAATGAAATTTGCCCATCATGTCACGAACAAATAACTACGGTTGTCGTTAACAAGAAAGGGGTTGCGTTCATTCATGCAGTTATTATCGCCGGTATTTTTACTTGCCTGTAAGTTTTCTCTCCAACCTTTCGATTAAGATTAATTTTCATGAAAAAAAAACTAAATAATTTTCTTTAATCAATCCAGGCTTGGCATTTGGATTCCGTTTCTTCTGAAAAACAGTTCCATATTCGATCTTGAACATAGGTGTCCAAAATGTAAAACAAGCATCAGACGTTTTGAAAGTTTTGAGTCCTTCCATTAGGCTTTCAGTTTTATAGGTAATATGTCGGAGAGTCTGATAGTTTCCAGAATCCTAATCGGAAGACAAATATTGTCGATATTATTGAAAATAAAATTCGTTGCTTAAAGTTTCGATTTTCGCATTTCGCCTAAAAGAGCATTCCATGAATTACTAACGTTCTGACTACTTTCGTGTTCTGCAGATTTTAGAATAAAAAGAGCACACGGCATGGGAAACGTTTTGATATCAAGAGGCTTTGTACTAGGCACTTATTAAATAACTCCTGATAACCAAAGCTAGGCGGCCCAGATTATTGAAGTAGGCTGAGCAGTTATATTCGTATTCGGCATACAGCTATTAATACTGAAAATAACATTCATTCTAAAATCTTTTTCCTAACAGTTAAGTCTGGTTTTGCAATACAGCTAAAAAGCGGAACATGGCTGAAGGAAAAAATAAACTTAGACACGACAACCACCTGCAGCATACTACATTCCACCATCATGTAGCTGCTTCAGCCGTTGTGTCGCTGGCCTTCTATCCACAGTACAAAATCGGGAAAACGTTTTTCATGTTGCCATCTGAATATCTTGACGAGGTAATAAGGAAACATCCGATTTCTGCTATTGGCGGGGACGAGCAAGGAGGGCGCACTCAACCGTCAACCAGCGGGAAACCGAAAGAAACCACCGGCAAGGAAAATAGCGATACATCAGTTGCTGGTACAGTTCGAGGAAAAGAGGAGCCTTCTTATTTGGCGGTTCCTCCAGAGCAAGAAGCAGGCGTAGCACTTCCTCCAGCGTCTGCTAAGCGTTTCCCACTCCTGCAAAACTGTTATATTCTAAATGTGTTAGCGTCACTCGACGAGACGTGCCAATCTTGCCATGCCCAAGTTACGACGCGGGTTAACTTTAGGAAAGGAAAATCTTTCTGGAGACTGTTTGTTGCCATAGGAATTCCAACTTGCTGGTCCGTTTCTTCAAATTTTATATTTAATCACTATTTTGTTTACTACTTTTTTCTTCATCTGCTTACAGCCTGGCTGCTTGGGTTTCATTTTTGGCGCCGAAAAAGAACACCCATGATGGTAAGTGGCTTTTACTGTTAAGATTAGGGGTTTCAAGATTTTCCTGTTATTGCTTTTTATAATCTCACTAGTTATTCATTTGTGTCCCAAGTGCAATGTCGTAATGTGGAGGTTCGTACGAAATGAATAAAACATTACAATTATTATGTGGTTTCTTTTCGTAATTTATGCTATTATTAGTACCTGTTATCTCTTTTGATAAAAAACCTTGAGAGTGGTGTACATGGAGATAAAGCCAAGATATTACAAATGACGTCTGTTGAATGGGCAAATGACGTCTGCTACGTGAATGTAACCCATTTATAATATCCCCATTCCCCCCAGTAAATTCACCGATTAATCACTCACGATTTACTGTGGCGCCAGTCTCGCTAGCAAAACATGAAAAAAAGAGCTCAACGTCAAGCTGAACAGGCCCTTCAGCCGGCTTTTAAAATGGACCAATTTTATTACATCCTGCCTTCGCCGCACGTCGATCAGGCTATAATGAATACTTTTCCTGTCTCGACACGGCAGCCAGGTTCAGAAAGTGCGGCAAGCTTCTCAGCTAATAAAACTGATCCTAAACCTCTGGGCATACCATATCCGCTCTTGCCAAACGCGTACGTGCTTGACGTTTTTCGGCCCATCGACGAAACATGCTTTTCCTGCAACCGTCAAATTACAACATCAGTAGCATTTGTAAAAGGCCGTCATTTTACAGGACTTCTCGTCTTGTTTGGCGTTTTGACTTGCCTGTAAGCTGCCTTCTCGGAGTTTTATTCCCAACTCTATTTTCTGTTTTCAAATAAAGGCTTTTCACCTGGATACCCTTCGCCTGTCCGAAGCTCAACACTCATGACGGTAAAATTGCGAGATTGAGAAAACCTTGAGAAACTGCTAAACGTTGATTCTTTTACACCAGTTATTCATTTCTGTCCCAACTGCAAATTCAAAGTTCATCACTTTGAGCGGCTCTGGTGTCGAGGATAGATTGCTTTTTGAGCAACTGAAAAAATTTACTTCTGCTTGCTAAACCGCAAGTCTGGTAGTATATAACAAATTTGTATAAGGTTGAACATTTTTGCTGATATGACTGACTTATTAAACTTATTATACACACACGCATATATGTAGAATAATAATCTTTAACATTTTCATCATTCGTTACCACAGGCTTTTTTCACACCATTAATTATACTACTATTTACTGAATCTAAACGAGCTTATAAGAGACATGTCCCATCCGTTAACGTTCAAATCACATCGGTATGCTCCTTCGTTGCACCAGACGAATCCAGAGATGGCTGGGGCTCAATGGAGGCCCAACTTCCGCATTGGCGACATTTTCTACATTCAGCCTTCGCAAAAAGTTGACGAAGCCCTAGCCCAAGCAGCAGCCACCCAACCTCAAGATGTGTCCGGGATGCAGCCTGCTGGTACGATTCCTGGAACTGTGGCTTTTCAGCAAGGTGGTCCCGGCGGTCCCACTGTCGCTTTTACGCCTGCTCCTCCCAATAACTATGGAATGCCTGCAACTCAGATGATCAGTATACCGCCACCATATTCGTCATTTCCTCCGCCTAGTCAACAAGCCGTGCCGGTAAATATTCAGGGCTCTGGCCCACCGCCTGCCAATATCGCGATAACATTTCCTTATTGGCCGAACTGTTTTGTTTTGGACGTCTACAAACCCAGCACTGAGACGTGCCCGTCATGCCGGCGCCAAATAACCACCGAAATCGGTTACGCCAAGGGACCAGCTTTCACCAAGTTGGCAGTCATGATATCATGTGCTACGTTTTGGTAAAAGCATAGATACTAGATTACTTGAAAATGTGTTGTCCATGTTCCATTCTACTCTTTTCCCACCAGCCTTCTCGCTTGGCTCCCATTCGTCCTGCCAAAAAGGAAATCACATGATAGTTTGTTACTGCATCACTTTTTGTTTCAGTCAATTACTAAAGAACCATATTTTCCAGTTCTACATCAATGCCCTGAATGCTCGATAACAATACGGCACTACGTCCGAGTATTGGGCTAAAAGCCAACGGTGCTAATTACACGATTTGACCTGATAAATAATCATACCAAGACCCTAACATTAATCGTATATAATATCTAAGTAATTCAATGAAAATATTACGGTATTTGATTGTTGACCCGACAAGAAAAACAAAAAAGTAAAATAAAATTGAGGCCAGCTTCGCTTCTGCCAGATTCTGATGGTGAGAAATTAAATGACCTAAACAGGAGGAAACAAGTGAGTTCCTTCGTTTGTTACTTTATCCAAGGAAAAAATCGTTATCGCTCAATGCCATTATTATTGATATTTTGGCAACAGTGCATGCATACTTGTATAAGACAATTGAACATGGGCATTTTTAAACAGCTGATCAATAATTGCAGCTGCTCCTAAACGAAGCATATGCTATTGTGTAGGTGCTACGTGGGCGTGATCGGGCTTTCCAGGTGATACAAGGAGCATTTAATTGCGCACGCTATTCACTAAATTTTCTAACTGAGAAGCAGCTCCTATACACTAGACACTTGTTCGAAACCCTGAAGAAGAATGGCCAAGGCAGTCATGATGGCGGACTTTGACTCCTATTAAAAAGTTGGCAGTTAAATTTAATCGTTTTTATCATTTCTATTACTAAAATTATCCACTATTATTCATAATAAAAACTCAATTTTCTATGATAAATTTGATTTAAGCTGATATTCGACTTCCAGTTTAATGGCGGTTGACCCGACTGCCGGCCATGCTTGCGACCTCCTGGAACCAGCCTGCTTCCAACACTGCCCCCAGACGCTAAGGCTAGATGAGCAAAATCGCTGACATCCGATTGCGATTGACTTGCTATTGCTATTGCTATTTTTGCTTTTGCATTTGCTACCAGCGTTTAAGCCGTGTCTTTTCATTCTCCGCTAAAAGCACCTGTGGTGTTGATTCACCTTCCAGGGCGAACCTCTTTCAAACTTATCTTCCAAGGTCTCAAATCTTTATTAGCACTTATTAGGGGAGCAGCGTTCGCGCAGCATCGGGATATGATGACCTTTTTAGCGAAGCAGGAACAGGTTTTTTTTACAGGTTGAGTCTCCTTATCAATAATGTAGTGATCACACGCAAGAAGGGCGCATGGCGTCATGCGTGTGCGTGGGCACCTGGCTACCTGGCGTGTGTTTATTGTATGTTATGCGAAACAAAGAAACGATTATATTTAATTTTCTTTACCAGCTAATAGAACTTTTATAAGTATAACGCACACCTTTTAAGCAATAAATATAAGCTCTTAAAATGGTGGGTCATGGTAGTCATGGAAGTCATGGGAGCCACTTCGGTCATTCCAACTTTGGGCATCATGGGAGCCACTTTGGTCATTCCAACTTTGGGCATCATGGAAGCAGTTCAAGATTCGGCCATTCCAGCTTCAATAGACACTCGTCATTTGGGACTCATCACAATAGGGGAGGTGGAGGTTTTAGGCCTGATTTTAAAATAGGCGCGGTGTATTATTTATTGCCGACGCCGGGAATCGTTCAAGCTCTAGCATTCTCCCATCAAATGATGATGCAACCTCAGCAACAAATGATGCCAAGCCAGGGAGGCCCAATGCCATATGGTACTATGGTTTCCATGCCTGGAAGTATCGGTGACCAGCAAGCTCCGTCTGCCAGTTTTCAAATCAATATGAATGGATATCCTCCTGCAATGGAAGCGATTAACAGAAATTCATTTTACCCACCGGCCTATGCCGGTCCGTCGCAGATTTCAACGACCTTCAATTCAAACCGCATCTACCCGACGACCGCTGCTGATCCAACTGTCGCTGTCAGCCTGCCGCCAACTGAGCAACCACTGCAACCGGGCGCGCCCATCGACTTTTCAAAACCTGTGCCGTTCCCTTTTTTCCCGAACACTTTTGTCTTAGACGTTTTCAGGCCAGCTACCGAGACATGCCAGTCGTGCCACGCCCAGGTGACAACCGATGTTCAGTTAAAAAAAGGCACCAAATTCGTTATATTAGCATGTGTACTCGGAATATTTTCTTGTGGGTAAGTTGTAAATATGATATATTAATCGCCTAATATAAAAATAACATGTACGGGAACAGGCTCTTTCTTTGTATACTGTTGTGTTTACCGGCGAGATCAACTCATGATGGTGAGCTTAAAAAACCGTTTTTCAGTAATAATTCAAATTGTTTTACATATTTTATATTATATTATGCTTCGACATCAAGTGGACCATTGCTGCCCTCGATGCTATTGTTCGATCAAACGATACGAACGAAACTGAAACATCTCACAAGAAGAAAAATCATCAATGACGACATTTACGACTACTTCCTAGTTTGCAGTAGTTTGGCGATATCTTTGCTATTTTTTGCTCTATGCTTTAGCGCAAGGTTAAGCGCAAGATCTAGGCTTTGATGAAAAGTGCGTTAAATGATCTACTGCTACCATTTTCTTGTAACCCGATGGAAAATAAATGTTTATTTCTAAAATACGCCAAGACCAATAATGTTGGAAAAGGCAAATGTTCCCGACGTCCTGGATTTTCGTGCTTCATGCTGTTACTTCTAACCGTGGTTTACAAATAGATTTTCCTATTGGACAAAATTCCGCCCTCTGCTCTGACACGTACTCACCGTCTGTTAGACGGACTTGAAAACAGCATCTTACTGTATCTTGGCATCAACCCCTGAGCCTTGCATTGTAAATGGATAACATCCACGATGAATCATCACAGAATCAGATATATCGCTGTCCTTCACGTCGGTGTCTTATTTATTTCTTTTAAAATATATGCCAAAATACACAATGATAACCTTGCTAAGAGAATAACGTGAATAAGGAGTCGCTTGCGGTGAGCTGAATTGTGAGTGGCTGCTAAAATGGTTGCAGATAAGGATCAGTGATATCTTTGGGTGAATCACGCGCAACCGAGTCCGGTGTAAAAAGGGGACATATTCTATATTTTTTGTACATTTAACTTTATTTTCACAGCTGCATACAATTGTTTGAGCATACAGAATCAGTTACAGAGAAATGGCTCACCCCAGAAATAAAAACCACCAACAAACTGACTTGGGATCTACGTACACAACGAATCCGTACAACACAAACCAACAAGCAGCCTTGCTGGGCTATCGGCCTAACTTTCGCATCGGCGAAACCTACTTTATTCTGCCATTGGTCGCCATTGGTCGCCATTGGTCGACCAGGCTCTAGTCAACTCAGCAATGGTGCAGGCAATTATTCATGGACAGCAGCCTCCATTTCCTGTACCAGGAGTTGGTAATCCAGCGATTTATCCGCAATTGCCGTCAGCGCCTTCGCAGCCACTTTTTGCCAACAGCAATATGCCTCCGTCATACGCCACAGCAGTTTCTGGCGGCGAAAAGGCACCTCTACCGGACGGTTCAAACCTTCCTCCGGAAGGATACCGAATGCCTGGAGCACAAGCGAGTGTCCCTTCCCGTATTTGCCCAACTGTTTCGTTCTTGACGTCTTCCGCCCGACCACTGAAGAATGCCCGACATGCCATACGTTGATCACAACTAAAACCATCCTGAAGAAAGGCTCCGCATTCGCTGAATTGACAGCCTTAGTGGGGCTGTTCACCTTTGGGTAAGTGACGATTTGCACATGTTCTCCTTACCAGCTCTGTGTTTGTTCCTTTGACTAGGCTCCTGGTGTGGCTTCCCTTCGTTTTGCCAAAAGTTCAAAGTCATGACGGTGAGTACAGTTTATATTATCTGTTATCCATTCGCTAAAACAATTACACTTCCTTTCGTGCAGTCGTCCATACCTGTCCAAAATGCGACGGTACAATCAGGCGATACGATCGTTATTAAGCGCATTAATCCCCGTTGCGCTGGCAACTTTTCGGAAAGGTTTTTATTGTTATTTGTCGTATCGTAGAATCTTGGCATGGTGATCACTTGTGTGGATATATTTGAATGAGGGCATTCTTTTATGGTTATGATTTATGATTTTACAATGATGGAAAGACCATACCTAAAACAAAAATAAAATAGGTAAAACCGTTTGTGATTGATTTATTTTGGAGCTATGTAGTGGCTATGTGGCTATGTAGTGGTGTAGGAGCTATGTAGTGGCATGTTTACTCGCAATCTAATTTTTAGGGTGAGTCGCTAAAAGATAATTTCAGTCGCCTGACATTTTAATAGTAACAAAATAACAGCGTCATCCTTTGTATTATTTTGTGTACACCGGCTAAATCTACTCATGACGGTTAGTTTAAAACTGTATTCTTTATTTTGTTAAAGTGGACCATTGTTATGCAGGCGATGCAATCATTCGATCAAACCATAGACAACAATGCAACATATTTGTCTATGGATCAAACGATACAAGCGAATGAGGGTACTTGCATCATTATCGGATATTTTCTAAAGTTTTGCTTGAAAAGCTCGTCCGTGACCTAGTTATCGCTCTTTTTAGCGTGGCATTACGCTCCTCGACGAGATGATTTTTGTAAACGAAGCCTTTATTTACGGTGTTAAGTTACAAGACGTAAAAAAATAATTCACTAAAAGCTATGAAATGAGCGTCCTTATGGCGGAAATAATAATGTTTATACGTGAAGTAAATCGATGTTATTGATCCATTTCTGCGTGGTTATTAGGCGTAACAAATTATCAAGTGATTCTCAAATAGCAGTAACCAGTCATTTAGTCTTGTAGAAGCTCTTTTATGCGTAGTTAAACGCATAGGTATATTCATCTTAGCATTCCGTATGTATGTCATCCATAGTGTTAAGTTACAATAAGGCGTAAAAAAAATAATTCATTAAAAGCTTTTAGAGAGTGTTTTTCTAAAATTTATGCTATACAAAAGCTTTTGCCGTTTCATACTTTGTGCGCTAAAAAGATAAATTCGTTACAGTTTTATTGAATACAGAATACAGAAATGGCTTCTGAACGCTTCACCCCAGATTACAAAATAGGTACAACGCATTACGTTTTGCCGACGCCCGAAATTGTTCAGTCGGTAGCAAGGTTCCAGATGGCAATGCTGCCTCAGCAGCAACAAATTATGACGACGCTGCCAAACCCGGGAATACAGCCTGGCCCAATGCCACCTCAATATGGAAGTAACATGGTCTCGTTGCCTGGAATTATCAGCGACCAACAAGTTCCGGCTGCCAGTTTTCAAATCAATATGAGTGGATATCCTCCTGCAGTGGAGGCTCCGAAAGGAAATTCTTTTGACCCACCACCCTATACCGGGCCGTCGCAGGTTTCAACGACCTTCAATTCAAACCGCATCTACCCAGCTTCTGTTGCTGATCCGACTGTCGCTGTTAACATGCCCCCAATGGCACAACCACAACCAGGCGCGTCTATCGACTTTTCGAAACCTGTACTGTTTCCATTCTACCCAAACACCTTCATCTTAGATGTGTTTAGACCAACTACCGAGATATGCCCATCATGCCACGCGCAGGTGACGACCGAGGTTGAGTTAAAATGGGGCACCATCTTCTACTTGCACGCATTTTTAGGAATATTATTTTCTGGTGGGTAAGTTGCAAAATCATGATCTTAATTCTTAATCGTCTGAATTCCTAATGAAAACTTAACAACAACTTTGGAAACAGCATCACCCTTTGTATTATGTTATGTTTACCGGCGAAAAAAACTAATGACGGTCAGTTAAATAGCGTTTTTTAGAAAGACTAATATATTCTTTGTTTAATTTGATTCTTTCAAAGTGGACCATTGCTGCCCCAAATGTTATTGTTCGATCAGGCGTTACGAGCGAATGAGAGGATCATCATGATCTACAACTTTCAAACAAAGAACCGTGAAAACTGATCATAAAAGACTGAGTATGTTCGACCTTCTAGTTACACGGGGTAACAGAGATCAAAAGTCTAATTCATTTATTTTCTCTCTTGTATCGCAAGTGGAATTTTTGAAAGAATTCTCGTGGCTAAAATAGAACTATGAGCATTGAACAAATGAATTTAACTTCTCGATATTTGCAATGTTTCTTTTTCATTACACGTATATTTTAACGTATAGCGTCGTGCGCTATAAACATATCCGGTTTCTGTACTATGAGGTTATAATAAATGTTCAACTAAGAAATGGAGATTCAATGTTTGACACTGCTTCATACAAACCAGAATAATGGCAAGCACGCTATTTAGAACCCATTCTGTATCGGCGACGCTTTACAATCATCTAGTCGACCTTTGACTTCAAATATTTACTTATAGTCGCTGCCTTACAATATCGGCGATGAATCAGAAATTGACGTCTTATTTGTTCGTTTTGAAAAAGCTGCCAACGTTTGAGGTCATACGATGAATAAACTGTCTCTTGCAGTAAGCGGAGTTGTGTTTGGTAGAAACCGATAAGGCTAGCTGCTAGGCGATAAGCCTAGGTGAAACCCACATGTGGTGAATCACGCTCATTACAAAACAGCAAGGAAAGCGATAAGGCCTCTGCATTTTCATCGAGCGTATAAAAAGGCTCTCACTCTCTTTCACATTTAGTTAGCTACAAAATTGTAACATTTTTATTTTCACAACTTCACAGTTTCAGAACAAGGAAATGACCCATCACCACCACCCTTCGACAAGCTACAACTACACAGGTACCACGTACACAACGAATCCGTACAACTCTAATCAACAAGCGGCCATGATGGGCTATCGGCCCAACTTCCACATCGGCGAAACTTACTACATTCTGCCATCGCCAATGGTCGATCAGGCTCTGGTCAACTCAGCAATGGCGCAGGCTATTCTTCAAGGACAACAGCCCCAATTTCCAGTACCAGGCGTTACTAACCCAGTGATTTACCCGCAATTTCCGTCGGCGCCTTCACCGCCACCTCTTGCCAACAGCAGCATGCCTCCGTCATATGTCGCAGCAGTTTCTGGCGGCGAGAAGGCACCTCTTCCGGACGCTTCAGACCTTCCTCCAGGAGAGCAACTGCCTGGAGCGCAGGCGTCTGTCCCTCTTCAAGCTGTTCCCTTCCCGTACTGGCCTAACTGCTTCGTTCTTGACGTCTTCCGCCCGACCACTGAAGAATGCCCGACATGCCATACGTTGATCACAACTAAAACCATCCTGAAGAA
>QZWR01000329.1:0-18750 GCA_004114325.1 Zoophagus insidians | reverse complement strand
AATTGTGTCGAATGTAGAACGAAATTCTAAAGGGAATGACGACAATCCAGACATTTTGAAGAGTTTTTCCTGGAATGTATATTCCAAAGAGTTCGGTTGTAAATTAAAAAATTTACATTCTCATTTTGTCAAACCCAAATTTTTACATGGTCATTTTTTCAAACAAAATATTTTTACAGTCATTTTGTAAAATTCCCCTTTATAAAAAAATATTTTATTTTCAAACAGTAAAATAAAATTCAGCCACGCACGCGATCAACGATCTCGCCTCTGCTAGTAAATACTTGGAGATACAGTAAAAGTTTTAAATTTTTTATTTTGAAACCACTACAAACATAGACCTTTACAGCACACACTTACACACACTTACACACACTACACACATTACAACTACGACAACAACGACAATTAAAAATAGAATGTCGCTGGAAGAAAAGCTTGTACCAGTATATTTAGGGGCGAGACCATTGGAGGATCCGGGCTGGTTAGCGTACACCATGGGAAGAATCGAAAAGAAAATATTTCATGACCAAAGGAGCAAACATACCTTCTGCTTGATAGACTGGCCTGACTGTCCCGTAAGGGTCGAATTGGAGCTGAAAAAAGTATCCGAGAAATCCACCCTCGTGTTGGAAACAGAGATGCCCGAGTTGATTGGAACAAATATATCCGAACACTGGGAAAAAATATATCCTGAACAATACTTGATATATATTGGTCAAACCACCGCTAGTAGAGAAGAGGTAAAAGCGTTGATTAAGAGATACCAAGTGGCCACTCCTCGGTATTCCGCTTTTTGGGAAAATTGTAGAAGTTTCTGCGATAGTTTCCTTAAGGAAATCATCACCCATGACCAGGTTTGGAAGTTGGCTATTTCTCACCCGGAGCAAGTTGAGGATGCTGAAGTTGTCGCTCCGCTTACATATAAATTCGATTCTCCTTTGGAATATCTCCATTGGAAGCGGAAGAAGGTGATGAAGAAGCTGAAACAAATCCATGCTACAGAAGGAATTTCATCAAAAAAAACCAAAACTTTTAGTGCAGAATGGTTAAATGATGGCCGGGTAAAGATGGATTTCAATGATTTTGACACTTCTTCCTCCGAGTCAGAATCAGAATCAGCATCAGAGTCAGAATCAGAGGACAAAACTCTGGTTAAACAATCCAACCACCAAGAATTAACCGTACCACCTTTGAATGTCTTGATAATGATCGTTGGGAGTCGCGGAGATGTTCAACCTTTTGTCGCCATGGGAAAAGCTTTAAAGGCCTATGGACATCGAGTTAGATTAGCGACGCATGAAACCTTTAGAAAGTTTGTCAAGGAGAATGGGTTAGAATTTTATCCCTTGACTGGTGATCCCGCCGAATTAATGGCCTTTATGGTGAAAAACCCAGGGCTTTTTCCAAGGATGGAGACGATGTTGGCAGGGGAAATATCAAGAAAGCGTGAATTAATCGGGCAAATTCTAAAATCGTGTTGGGATGCCTGCGTTAATTCGGATGAAGAAACCGGGAAATCCTTCACGGCTGAGGCGATCATTTCCAATCCACCCACGTTTGGACATATCCACTGTGCCGAAAAATTGCTAATTCCTTTACAGATCTTTTTCACCATGCCATGGAGTCCAACCAAGGCTTTTCCGCATCCCTTGGTAAACATGAATTACTTTGGTGCACCGCCAGGACAATTAAACTATCTCTCATACAGCTTATTCAATAACCTGACCTGGCATGGACTTCGTGACGTTATTAACGACTTTCGCCATAAAACGCTGGGATTGAGGGGTATCAGTGTTCGAGATGGCCCATTCTTATTACATCGATTGCAGGTTCCACATACGTATTTCTGGAGTCCTAGCCTAGTGCCCAAACCATCAGATTGGGCTGATCATATTGACGTGGTGGGATTTTCATTCCTGGATTTAAAGCAATATTATGAACCACCGCAAGATTTGGTTAATTTCTTAAATGCAGGCGAACCACCAGTTTATATTGGATTTGGCAGCATTGTCGTTGATGATACCGATGCGCTCACGCAAACAATCTTTGAAGCCGTTAAGCGTGCAGGCGTAAGAGCCATACTCAGCAAAGGATGGGGCGGATTAGGAGGAGGAGAAGTTCCAGAAAATGTTTATTTAATCGGAAATTGTCCACACGACTGGTTGTTTCATCAAGTCTCTGCCGTTTGTCACCATGGAGGAGCAGGCACAACAGCAGCGGGGTTGTTAGCAGGCAAGCCAACGGTGATTGTTCCATTTTTTGGAGATCAACCATTTTGGGGAGCCATGGTTGCTTCTATGGGCGTAGGACCACCTCCACTGGGAAAGGATGACTTGACAGCAGAAACACTGGCGACTTCTTTACAGTTTGCCCTTACTGAGAGGGTGAAGATGAATGCATTGAAATTGAGTGAGAAAATACAGGCAGAAAATGGCGTTGAAGGCGGAGTTTTATCATTCCATCGTCATTTGCCCTTGAACAGTATGACTTGTGACCTCTTGAGCAAAGAATTGGCCTATTGGTACAGCGAAGAAGTAGACATGAAACTTAGCACCAAGGCAGCGAGATCGTTGTTAAAGGCAAAGAAGATTAAGAAGGAAAAGCTCTTTCCTTATAAATGGCAAGTGTGGGAAACGAGAGATGTCCCTGATGATCTATTGGAAGGAATCAACGTTGGAGCCAATTCGGTGATTACTAGCACGATTAATGGGTTTACTGGCTTTATTTCCCACTCCTCTGATGGGGTAAAGAAGGCGTTTTCTGGCGAGGATCACTCATTGAAGCACGCCTTTGTGGGAGTGGGCAAGGGGCTGGGCGTGATGATATATTATCCGGTCAAGGGAACTGGTCGGTTAATGGAAGAATTAGCCCAGGGACTACATAATACCAATGCTCTGGTTGACAAGAAGGAGCATAAGAAACGAATTCCCAAGGTGAACAATGCGCTGGATGGCGTAAGCAAAGGAAGTGCAGCTTTGGCCAAGGGAATCGGAGAAGGAGTGATGGATTTCTTTGTCAAGCCAGTCAAAGGAGCTGAGCAGCACGGGAGAAAGGGCTTTTTAAAGGGTTTTGCCAAAGGAACCGTCAGCTTAGCAACGAAACCGTTGGCAGGAACGTTGGATTTTATAATTTTGAACGCCAAAGGCAGCTATAAATCCGTCAAGAAGTTGACCTCTTCCTCATCAGAAAGCGATTCCAAGCAGGAGGAGGAGGAGGTAGTGGTGGTTTGTGAGCTAAACGAAGAAGAAGAAGGAGGAGGAGAATTGGAAGCGGGGGAAAATGAAGAAATCTTGGAACGGTTTGAACAACAGTTGAGGTGGAAAGGAGGGCAAACTTTACAATAAAAACACGTGACCAATGTCTGGTTTGGAAAAGCTGGTCAATCGTACGCCTCACCATTTCTTCCATCTTATCTGGTCAGTAAGCTCAGGCTGGTGGTGGTAGGCGTGGTGGAAATTGTTACGGTGGATGGCCGCATCTTGGTAGGAACACTTCGAGCCTTCGATCAAGCCATCAATCTGGTGTTGCAAAACTGTACCGAACGAGTATTTTCGCCTGAAAAGGGAGTGGAGTTTAAAAGGGTGGGGGTTTATCTCTTGCGAGGCGATTGCGTGTAAGTGTGTACTCTCTTCTCTTACTAATCTGGCATGGGTGGGGGCAGAGTGGTGGTGGGAGAGGTCGATCAACAAGTCGATGCTGCATTGGATTACCCCAACATCAGGGCGTTACCAATCACCAAGTTGAACCGATGAGAAAACGGAGTTTTTATTTAAACAAAACAATGTCCCATCCGTTGATCCACTTCATACTACTTAGTTGTTCATTACTAAGGGCTCGATGACCATAAGTAATGGGGGAGAAGTAGACAAAGGTTCCCACATGAGCTGCAATCACCATCAGCCAAAGCACCACCACGTAAAAACCAGACATTTTCGAGGTGACTTTGTAGGAAGAGGAGGAAGCAGGCCAATTTACCCCGTTCATTAAGCAAAAGTCAAACATTACCCCAACCACGAGATAACCAAAGTAAAGAGCAGGCAAATAATGGTGCAAAAAGAGCTGTCTTCCCATCAGGTAAAAGGGAACATAATGGAGGAAATAGGCCAATAGCATGAACGATGCGCTGTTTTTTAGCCGCTTCCCCACAATTTCCTCAAATGGCTCCAGACCCCTTTGACGGAGTAACATAGCGGCGAATAGAATGGCAGTAAAGCCCAAAACGGCAAGAATCACCAGCCACCAACCAAAAAGATTCCCTATAAGGAATATTTGTTTACCCTTGGAGGTCCAAAAGCTGATTCCAGTTAGGGATAATGGCCATTGTGACGGATGTGATTGGAACGGATGGGGCTTAGTAAGCGCATTGTTTTGAGAGAGCATTTCCACCTGAATTCTAACGAATTTTTGTAAAAAGGTCACTTTAGGTAATTTAGCCGGGGTTACTTCGTTATCTACCCCACATCCCCATTTAGTAATCCCTAAAAAGGAAATAAATACCATCTAAACTTTCATCTTCTAATTCTACAGTCCAGGTATTAAAGACTGGGTCTTTTAACTTCTTATTTCCATTGATTTCCAACTGTTGAAAACCCCATTTTGGTAGAATTGCTTCTCGATGCGTGCTCATTGCTACATTCAATGGCACATGCACCAATTGAACAAGTGAATGTTTTGCTACTAGTTTTTCCCCAGGCGTAGGATTTAATATCTCGAATTTGAAGATGGTATCACTAAAGGCGTCCTTATCATCCTTGTTAGCCGTAGTAACCTCGGTATTTGTCCTGGTTAATGGAGAAGCAACGTCATGAGTACGAAGAACAGTCCCAGTGACCACATGTTCCAGGCGTATTTCTTCGTTATTCTTAACAGGGACAAAATTCTTTCTTGACCAAATAGAACTGGTGGGATGAAAAAGTCGGGATTTAGCCCTGGGTTCGCATGTGCCAATTCTGGGGATAATATGTTTTATCTTGTTGGGGGAAGATGGTAAAATGCGCCATAAATTATTGACATCATTACGGTGCTTGTATCCTGTGACCTGTTGACCATTAGAGCTAACTTTACCATCTTCATGATTGAGGGGATAACGGTGAATGTGAGAGTGCAAATAAGAAGCAGTATCACGATGCAACAAAAGTACCACATCACCATAAACCAAATCTACTCAGGGGTTAGGGTTAGGGTTAGAAGGAAGAGAGTACCAAGAGTAGAGGCAGAAATACGATTTCCTTCTAGCGTGGATTGGAACTCGGGATCCATAAAAGCATCTCCTGGACCACTCTTGTAAAGCAGGGCAAAGTGAACATAAAAGATGGCCAAATAGAGCAGAACAGGAATAATTATCAAAGCAAAAAACCTCGCCTTGAAATGATTAATCCAGGTTCGCATGGGAAGGCCGCTTCTAATGTCCAATTTTTGCCATAAATCAATCAAAACCGCGATTCCTATGGTGGCTACGGTGAATAACCCCACCAACTTGACCGACACTGCACAAGTCATGGAGATGCCGGTGAGGATGAGCCAAGACCACCAAGAAAAGGTAAAAGGCTTATGACGCAGCTTATAGAAGCGAATGTAGGCATAGAAGGCATAGGCGATAAAGATGGCCAGCATGCTATCCAACAAGATGAAGCGAGATTCTGCAACCAAGGCGTTGTCTAGTATTGTTAGTACAGCTGTAAGGAGAAAAGAAATACCAAAGATTAGGAGAAGAGCTACGAGAATAGCGCTCCACAAAGAATAACCTGCTTCTTTCATGGTCAAAAAGCCCAAAGGACAAAGGAGAACGCCGCAAAGAGCACACCACGCTCGGAGGGGAAGATAAGGAACAGCATTTTTCTTATAATCTAATCCGATTTCCTCAAACAGGAAATGCCCATCATAACCAAAGATCCACCCGACTAGGGCCAACAGGAGTTTTCCCAGGGGAGGATGAACGTCGAAGAAGAATTCATTGCGAAGATAATATGAAGCGAATTTTCCAAAGTGGACTTCATCAAATCTAAACCAGTGCATATATTACACGCATATACGGTCATTAGTAAAGGAATGAGGGGGGGTGGAAACATACACCACCACTTGAGGCTCATGTATTAGCCAAAACCTGCTTGCTATGGCAGCAATGGTTAAAGAATAGACCAGCAATTTGATCAACATTCACACAAAATCACGTGCCTACATCTTTCACTTTCAATACAAACAGAAAGACATGGTAAAAATACCATAATTAATAATTTTAAAAGAGGAATAAAGGCCAGCACTCCAACCATCAAAGCACGCAATGCAGCTTATCAAAAGAATGTGGAGAAACGTGGTATAGTGAAGAAATCCCTTAAAGTATGATGTTTTCTGTGAATATTATTAACAAATAACAATAGGAAGAAGAGCGTAGATATCCAGTGTCCACCGGTTGGATGGTGGTGTTGGTATTTATTGTGATTGGAGGAGGTGAGTGCTTATTTCCATAAGTTGTTGACCCAAGTGTGTAGCCGTGTTTGAATTATTGAGGTGGTTATGAGTTGTGTGTGTGTGTGTGTGTGTGTGCGAGCAACGGAAATAAAAAATCGTTATTAACTTACATGATTTCTGTCATTACAGTGATTAGGAAAGTATGGATATTCCTTAAAGTAACCATAACGTTGGTCTCCTTCACCCTCTTCTTGCTCTTTCCCCTGGTTGTGTTCCTTCCTCTCTGCTACCTCCTTTCAATCTTGCCCGCTGTGATCATCCTTTCCTTTACCTTTCTCTCTTTGGGCTCTCTGGTTTCTGCTGCCATTTCAGAGTGGTGGGTAAATTCCTTGTTGAAATTACTACTATTACACCACAACTACCAAGATTTATTATTATTGGGCATATTTTTGGGATTTCTTTATTTCATATTTAGATATTTCTAACTCTTCTCCCGTTTGATGAAAAAGTGTTTGGTTCACAAAAAGGTTTCTTCAGGTATCAAATTTTCCTTGGTTACTGTTGGTGGTCTTAAATCCACTCCGCATAAAAAGCGTAAAGGAAAGTGTACTGATTTGTGGTTATTCCAACTACTACGCACAAAAAAAAGAATACCTAAATGTCCTTTTATGTACTGAAGTTGTTCAATTACTTCAGTCTCAGTCTTGTTGAAGGGATATCCACGAACATAGTCAGGATTTAACAAAGGATCAGGGACAAAGTTCTTGTACTCCTCCCATGTAGTAACTAATCACCTCCCATCCCATCCAGGTCAATTAATGAATTAAAAGGAGAGAGAGAGAGAGAGAGAACCTGTATCGTCAGGAATCTATTCATTTTTAATTAATTATTTTTAACGTCAATTGAGGGGGAAAAAGCGTACACAATGAAACACATCGCGATAAATCAGCGTGTTGGTAGAAGCAGTTCCTCTCCAAATACTACTAAATTTTCTACTGAGGGGATCGGAATCGAATTCCAGCTCTGGATGTTCCAACAACCCCAAATGTTCTTTAAATATGTGCAGCCTCAACTCGTGGGCATATTTCGCCGCCATAAACTATCGCCCCTCAAATTAGTTACTCCCTTGAATGGCACAAAAAAAAGGAGAGTACAGAATGTCCGTCCATAGTTATGGCGACTTCTTCAGTATCCTCAATCAAAGCAGCAATTTCTGAGTCATGATTTCCCACCATGGAGCGATCATTGATGTTGGCTGAGCCGCAAATTACCCTTCGATCATCCACAATCATCAACTTGCTATGAACGTATAGTAATTCGGTCACATAGCGCGATTTCAAGGCTTCCTGGGTATTAGCACTGGTTAATCCCATTGCGCTCGAACCCGCACTCGTAGCAGTCATGGCAGCCTTGGCAGTCTTGGTAGGGGCAACGTAATCAGGAACAATGTTTGGTCTTGCAACATTGAGCTCAGGAATGGAGTTTTCCTTTGGTGCCTTCATGAAATCCACCGTTCTTAAGCCGTAAAATTCAATGTAATCCTCTGGCCGAATTCCCTTTTGCATCAATACTGCGTGAATAGAGTCAGATCCTCGACTGATGGAAAGATACTGCCAATGCATCACTAGTCTTAACGAACCAGATTCTCTAGCCTCAGGTTCTCCCTCAAAGGCTGGCATTAAAGGCATCACCACAATGACCTTGAATGTTTTTCCTTCTTCTTTGGCTCGGACAATACGATCACACAGGGCCTTTCCGATAGAATTCTGCACTGGAAAAGTCCCCTTTGCATTGGAATTGGTAGAACAAGTAATAAAAAATTGATTTTCTATATAGATGAAATGTTGAGCCTCAGCTATAAGGTTAATATAAGCGGTTTGAATTGAACGTTCCAGCTCAATCCCACTACTCCAATCACTAGAGCTACGCAGAATCTGTATGTTACAACTTCCTTCCAAATGACTTTCATCGCGTAAATGATCAAATTCTCCCACAGGCAGTAAAACTGGCACTTCTGGCTTGTTTGCTGCTTTGGCCACTTTGACATAGTTCCACCTATGGATGAAATGTCTAGCGACGTCTCTAGCAGCCTTTCCACTAAAAGAAAGAGCAATGTCATGCCAAGGCATGCGGGGAATCTTGGTCTTGTCCACCAAATAAGTATCATAATTTTGTACTATTCCCATTTGAGGTTAAAAAAAAGATGGGTTAATAAAGACGGGTTAAAAAAGAAAAGAGAAAAAAAACCTCCGATAAAATCTTTAACCCGGGGATTACTGTAATCTTGACCAGGCCAGGTACAACGTTTATCCACCCAGTCTTCCGGGTCAAAGTCGCACAAACGATGACGCCCATCATCATAACGACTATTTTAACAACAATTAACGGAGTAAAAAAGAAGAAGTTACCCAAAACAAAGATCTAATCCACCGATAAAAGCATGCTTATTATCAACAACGACAATTTTCTCATGATGAGCCCATAAATACGTAGCTCCAGTGCTAGTACCAGGGATATGGTCAGGGTGTCTTTGGCCCACAATGTTGGGATGCATGTCACGAAGCTTCAATTTGGCATAGAGAGAAGCGATGGAAAGGGCCGCTTCCAATTCCTTGAAGAGAAAGATGTAAATTTTAACACCTTGCTCAGCTTTTCTCTTCAACAATCGATCCAAACGCCATTCCTGGTTAGCAGCTGGCGGTCTTCTTAAATAAAGTTCGGGAGAAAGCCACCAATCTTCGATAAAAACGAATTCCTTTGCAGCATCGATAGCCGTGGAAACATCCCAGTAATACCGTTCTGCATCAACGTACCAATTCGCCTTGGACTTTTCTCTAATAGGGGCAAAACTGACAAATCGATGCTTCTGCGTATAGGGAGAAAGAGAGGTGGCCTTGTTTAGGGCTTTTCTAAAGAGTTCCATTTCATCCTCATCCGTTCCTCTTAGCTGAATCTGCCTGCCAGAGGTATGGATGGTTAGCAGGAGCTGTTGCAAGGGGTCGCTGATGACCTTGTAGTCAAACTTGAAGCTTTTATCAAACATCACAATGTCAACGGCTTCCTTGTCCAAAATGTCATTGGAGTAGACCAGGTAGGAATCTCTGATCATCACCCAAACACTGACCCATTTATCCGAACTCCAGAAATTAGCAGTAGATGCCTTTATCAGACGTTCCATGCTGCCTTCTTTGCCCTTCCAGCCCAGGTTTTTTCTAATTGACACTGCGCTGATCTCCAGAAACTCGCAAAGTATGCTCCAACTTCCAGAATGCATATGCACCACCACTTCCTTTAAATAGGTTTCCAGCTTTTGACGTCTCTCTTTCACCAGCTTCGCAAAGGAACCAGGGGTGCCAAACACCTTGCTGATGGCGTAGGAACTCTGAGAAGGAAAGCTGGGCAGATGAGAGAACTGACCCTTCATGTGTTCCATCGAGAGACGCGTGTGAAGACGGATAAAGTCATAAAGTTTATGATACACCACCCATTTCAAAGGACCATATCTCAGCTCTAATTCCTCCTCTCGTTAGTAAACACTTGTGAAGGAAGTGAGGATTACCAATGCGAAACAAATGATTTAAAAAGTCCTTTTCCTTGTACTCGGAATCCGGGATGCTAATCTAACCAATTTATTGCTTCAGTAATTGGTTAATTTACCTTCAACTTCTCAAATACTATCGGTGGCTACAGGAGTTAGGAGCGAAATTAAGAGAGAGAGAGAGAGATTTACCAACTTCTCC
The DNA here is from genome assembly GCA_004114325.1 of Zoophagus insidians. Classification (NCBI taxonomy): domain Eukaryota; kingdom Fungi; phylum Zoopagomycota; class Zoopagomycetes; order Zoopagales; family Zoopagaceae; genus Zoophagus; species Zoophagus insidians. The sequence continues at coordinate 8,599 of QZWR01000329.1, read as the reverse complement.
AGCTTTGCTCCCAAGCCTAGGAAACCTCCAGATTCCTTGACTACTTTGACAATGGGCAATTCGTTGTTAATTGGTGCAGCGACTTCTTCCAACTTGGGGACATGTCTTTTGATTACCTTTTCTACTGCAAATTTCCAACGACTTTGAGCCAGGCTAGTTCTAGCTAAACCTTAATTAGTAAAAAAGAGAGGGAGAATAGTACCAGGAAGAGGAGGAGGATGTTGAGCTTTCGTTGCCAGTAATACCACGTCTGCCAACGTTACTGGATCTGGTAATTAATGGACATTTTAGAAGAAGGATTACACTTTTTCTGAGATTTCTGTTCCATTTTTAAATTGCTCTCCGTGCGGCAGTAAGAGAGAGAAGTAGTTAGTGTAAGAGAGCAAGTTTATTATCAGACAAAGCCAAGTTTGTTCAGCGATCCATAAACCGTCGTTCCAAACATGCCCAATAGTGCCAAATCAAGAATTAACGCTCCCACCATTCTCCCACTGGCTCCTTTTGCTCGGTATCCCCAGGTGTAGAGCTGTCTTCCAAGAATGTAGACCAATCCCAGAGAAGCTGAAGGAATGGGATGGAACAAACCGCCCAGTAATAGAAAAGTCTGAGCAGAACTGACCTGTTCCACGTAGTTGTAATGAGCACGCTGGTAATTGTTGAAGGTTTCCCAATCCTTGTCTTCCAATTTAGCAGCAAATCGACCATTTCCCATATCTGGGTAAGGAACGTTGAGCTTCTTTCGCAAGCCTCCAATAGCAAAACCGGTTAACACAACCTGAAGGGCAATTACTGCCGAGCTGAGGATCACCCAGCAGTAGTTTACGTCCAAAGTGATGGAAATGTTGCTCATTTTAACGCCGGATTGTGATTAACTGTGCAAGAAAGAAGAGATGGTCACTCCACCTTGCAGAAGGAGTATTTGTCAGCATCTTTTTCTTCTCTTCGCCCTCCTTCCTCACTCAACCCCCAAAGGAAAATAAGAAAATGTCTGTATCAGTAAATGTCATCTCGGCAGTTCTGGTCGGAGTAGCTACTTTGTTGGCTGGCAAACTCTATTTTAATGGACCTTCAAATAAATATTGGCCCAATCTGGAGGGAAAACATGTAATTATTACTGGAGGAAATACCGGCATTGGGCTGGAAACAGCAGTGGAATTGGCAAAACTCGGAGCAACTGTGGTGATTGCATGTAGAGCTTCTGAAAAGACCCGAAATGCAGTAAGAACTATAAAAGAAAGAAGTTGTGCTGAGCGGGTGACAAGTGAAGCGCTCGACTTGAACGACCTTTCCAGCGTTGAAAGCTTTTGCAAAGATTACTTGCAATCTGGGAAACCATTACATCTTCTTATAAACAATGCAGCAGTTATGGCCCTTCCTGAACGTACGGTAACCAGGGATGGCTTTGAACAACAATTTGGCGTTAATTACTTGGCCCATGTTTTGTTAACTGAGCGTTTGTTACCTTTGCTCAAGAAGGCTGGAAAAGAGGGAAGAGTAGTTCATGTCTCAGGACTGGCTTACAAGTATGGCGTTTTGGGAGATTTGTCCAATCTCAATTCGGAGAAATCGTTTGGTCGAATTGTCCCTTACGCCACCTCGAAACTCGCGCAGATTGTCTACTCGCGTCATCTCCAGCGTCGATTGAAAGGGACGGGCGTAACTTCCAATGCTCTCCATCCCGGTGTGGTACGGACAGAGATCGGGCGTAACCTGGTGAACAATCCTCTTTTCTGGCTGCTGAGACTGCTGACTTTTCCCATGTTTTGGTACTTTAGCAAGAGTGCGTGGTTGGGTGCTCAGACTACGCTCTACGTAGCTCTCTCGCCAGAGTGTGGATCAGTGGGTGGGAAGTATTACGCGGATTGTAAGGAAGCTCCGTTACTGGGTGAACCCATAACTGAGGAATTAGAGGATCGCTTATGGAAGAGGACCAAAGAAATGCTGGTAGGACAATTGGAAGTTGACCAAATTAATTAAAATCTATAAATAGCCACCAATCAGAACAGTTGAAGAAATAAAATTATTTTATTATTCAAAATTATTTAATTATTTTTTCAATGATTACATAAAAAAAAGCCTTTCATTTATCTTTCCAAATATTAACTGAGGAAAATCGGCGTTCCCTCTAACTGGCTCCCATCATCATCCATCATCTTTCATCCAACGTATTCACCAGTCTCCATAAATAACCTCCACCTCTCTCTCTCTCTTCGCCGTCGCCGCTGCTGCTGTCGTCGTCGCCACTGCCATCACTGCCGCTTTTAGAAGCAAACTAATCCCCATGCAGTTAATTTCGTGTAGATCAACCGCCGAGTCTTTTCGTCGTCCTCGTCTTCTCCTCCTCGTATTAGTGGCACTCGTATTTACTCTCCTCGCTCAACAGTGTGCTGGAGCTGGAGCTGGACCTGATGCGCCAAAGGATTCTGTGGTGTCCACTCTAAAAGCTGCTACTGTGGAGCCTGCGCTAAAAGCTGCTTCGGTAGATGCTGCTGTCTCCGTTGATGCCGCTCCTGGTGGATCTTCTAAGCCATCCACTCCGCCACCGCCGCCTCCTCCGCCAGCTTCCGAGAAACCTCCGCCACCACCTCCTCCACCGCCAGCTTCCGAAAAATCACCACCACCACCTCCTCCTTCTCAAAAGAGTACACCACCACCTCCTCCATCGTCCAGGTCTAATACTTCAAACAGCTCTTCCGGATCAACTTCAAAGAACACTTCAACTAATAACCGTAGTAGCAGTGTCGGAGCTGCAGTTCAAAACGGTCCCAACTCCGGATCCGGTATTCCGGATAGTTCCAACAATGGAGATGGAGATAGCCAAGGAGATAGTGGCGACGACAGTGACGCCAACACTACCAACAATACCGCGACCAAAGAATCCGCAGCGTCACACTCGTCGGATCAGGGAGACGGATCGATCTCAGTAGGGGGAATTGTCGGGATTGTGTTGGGCTGCGTGGTTGTTACGCTGTTCCTGGTTGCTGCGGTGATGCGACGCACCCGACGAGTGAGAAATCGCCGTTACGAGGAGCCGACGTTTAACGACTTGGAGAGCGATCCGTTTAAAATGCACCTGGATCAGCATCATCAGCAGTATCAGGTTGTAGGAGGGGCGTCGGGCCTTTAATAGTCCTTTATAATAATTGTTAATTCTCTTCTTTGTGCGTTTGTGGGTGTATGCGTGTTTATGTGTGTATGCGCGTCTATGAGTGTATGCGCGTATATGTGTGAGTGTATGCATGTTTAGAGTGGAGTTGAATGCAAGCAGTGAAGAATGTTTGCTTGGTTCAAAGGCGTTTCCAACTGTTTGGCCCAGAGTGTTCGCTATGCCAGTTCCCTCGCTCCTCGTCGCTTCAAATACCGCAAGGCCCACAAGGGCCGTCTTCCCGTGCATACCGGTGGTTCTCAAGCTGGAACCTGTCTGGTCTACGGGAGATTTGGACTTCGCTTGTTAGAGCCTACGCGATTATCCGCCACGCAAATAGAAGCAGTCACCAAAGCAATCAAACGCAAGTTACGCAGCAATAAACAAACCAAAATCTGGTTGCGCGTATTTCCAGACGTCGCTGTTTGCAAGAAAGGTAACGAGGTCCGTATGGGCAAAGGTAAAGGTGCCTTTGACCATTGGGCCTGTCGAGTAGGTTGGAATCGGATTTTATTAGGTGATCCTCCTTCACCCTAATCCCTGCTAAATGGTGGTGGTGGTAGAACTGGATGCTCCTGGCATGAGGGTAGAAGTAGCAAAGGAAGCAGTCAGATTGGGAATGGACAAGTTGGCGGTTCGAGCAGAGTTTGTTGAACAAATCCCCGCTACTTTGAAAAGCAGCTTGGAGAACGACAAATTTATTAATTAACCACTTTAAAGTCGTCAATTGGGAGAAACCTTACAATGCGTAGAACGTTCAGTCTTGCTCTCTTTAATTGTGGCATCGAGTTGTCCCTCTTTAGTCACCTCCAGGGTTAATTCCACCTCGCCATCGTCTTGCAAGTCTTTTAGCACGAGTTGACAGATGGTCGTGTTTTCTTGATCCTGCTGTTGCTCACACACTGTCACACTTAGCCCCTCTGGTGGTGCCTTGGCACTAATCCTCCTAAGACAGGGAAGTGGCGTAAACCGCGCGATCACGCAGTGGAACTTTCCCTCAGCGTCCAGCACTCCGAGTGAGCGAGAAAGGTGGGGGGTTTCAATGGCAGCCTGGTCCAGAACAGTTGTGTTGCTTCTCGATAGCAACAAAGCCTGTGCAGCACAACCTGCAGCTATGACCTCATCAGCCTCGAGATCCTGCTGGAACACCACATCTTCACGGAACAATTGTTGCAGTCGCAGCTTCAATTTGGGAATTTTCGCACATCCTCCCACCAATAACACCTGGCCATGTCTCAGTTAACCCGTTTAATGCTTACCTCGTCAATCTCATTGGCTGAAACGTTCAAGTCCTTTAACAAGTTTAGTACCACTTCGTCACACTTGCTATATAAGCCGCGTGCCAGCATATCAAAGCGCATTCGATTAATGCTGATGTTCAAATCTCGGCCATGCATCAGCGACTCCACCCAACAAGTCGCGGCATTCGAAGAACTGAGCGTTTTCTTCGTCTCTTCACAGGCTTGTCGCAGCTTCTCCTGACTGCGAGGTTGACTAGTCACCTGCAGCCCTGTCTTCTTGACAAACTCCTCCGCCATGTGCTTGAGCAATAGCTCATCAAGCGCATTTCCACTGATTTCAGTATCTCTTCGCCACTCCACCAGCGTGTATGTTCCATGGCGTAAGGCCACTAGAGACACAGTCAACGAGGATGCACCAAGGTCAAAAACAAGCACATTTTTATCAGTGAGCTTGGACTGAGTGTGGTGGTAGGCATAACAAGCAGCAATGGGTTCCTTGACCAACTGCCAAAGAGGAAATCCAAGCTTTTCCTGCGTAACTTTAACCAGTGCTGCTTTCTGAGCGTCGGAAAAGTAAACCGGGACTGATAAACAGCACCCAACAGGTGGCTTTCCTAGGAATGAGAGAGCTGTCTGACCAAGCCGACTGAGGTAGGTGGCTGTGACTTCTTCTGCATTGTACTTTTCTATGATTTCTGTGTCTGTTCCCAGGCTGTCACGGAAGAGAGCAGCAACCGTTTCAGGCTTTCTGGTCTTTTGCACCTTGGCCAGAGAACCCACCAGGATTTCTTCGGGCGTGTATGCAACCACTACAGGCGTCTGTCTCTCACCATCCTGGTTGGCAAACACGCTAGGGAGCGGCACTTCCTGAGAAGCCGACGCGATGGAAGAAAAGTGAGAACCGAAACTTATACCCACTGAAGCCATGTAAAAGGTCACGTGTCACAATCAATAATGCTAATAGCTTTGGAATGGCTGCTGGTAATCCTGGGTGCTATCTTGGGAGTTTGGATTCGTTTAGGGATCTTGTGGTTATTTAGTCCAGAGTATGCAAGAGCTGGTGCACTTGTAATTGTACAGGGATTTGGCTGCTTCCTATTGGGCATTTTCCGAGCAAAGAAGGATTCTCTTGCCAGTTGGTACAACTTTGCTTATCTGCATAACTGGTTGGTGGAAGGAGGGGAAATGAGGAGAATCCCTCAATATTCACCGGTTTATCAACAGGATTGTGTGGTAGCATCACTACGTTCTCGGGCTGGATGCTACAAAGCTATCTTTTAGGAAGTACGGCTGGGAGTGTGTATAGAGGAGTAAGTTCTATATGCCGCAGGGCTAAGGAGTTAGATTGAAGCAGCCATATTATATCTAATATTGACATCTCTGGTTTGTACTGCCAGCTTAACCATTGGAGGTTTTATAGCTGGTAAAAGCGAGAATTTTAAACCTTGGAGATTCACCCCTCGTAGCCTGCAAATATTAGTAATAGTCCTTCTCTTGGCGTTGTGTGGCGCTATGATTGTTTTGACAGTCCTGATTAAAAGCACTCAGAGATGGATGATTCCTTGCTTTTTGGGAGTAATTGGTACTAATTGATGAACTTGGTGATTAATTGAGCTTGCAGGAGCACTCCTTAGGTGGAGACTGGCTGTGAAGTTCAACTCCTCTACACCTTGGGGAACCATAGTAGCCAATATGTCTGGAACCCTCTGTCTGGCTCTGTTTTATGTTTGGGGAAATGAAGGTGGATATCTCTCTCAACTTTCATGCCAAGCAGTATATGCGTTCACTGATGGCTTTTGTGGCAAGTATTTTTAAACATCTAACACTTTCACAGGATGTCTTACCACAGTTTCCACTTTTTTCGTAAGTGCATTCACTTTCTTCAGTACTAAGTGCGCTCTAGTCGGAGCTAAGTACCATGAAACGCGGCAAAGCTTTGAGATACTTTTTGGGCAGCGTGTCTGTAGGAGTTGCAATAATGGGGATTATACTAGGGGTCCATCAAGCGGTAGTAGTTCGAACAAGACAAGTTGTACCAGTCTGTTAATGACGAAGGAGAGAGCGAGAGAGAAAGAGAGAGTGCATACATGCGCATATATTAAGAAGTTTCCATGACATAATCCGCCGTGTTTCTGTCTATCAATAATTAAATAATTAAATAAATAAATTACTATTGGAGGCCTGATCTCTATCTGCTCCTTTCGGTGCTTCATTGATGGCCACATAGTTTTGACGCTGCTCCAACTCTCGTTGAGCTTCCAACATCATCTGCATCTGTCTACCAAAGCCCCCTCTGCCTGGATCGTATTCTTCACGGTATTCGTCGCGAACCTGACCTCCACTACGACCACGTCCAAATTGCCGTCCTTCCTTAAAGCCTGGGTCCAGATCTGTACGGATTATTCGTTCGTCCAGACGAGTGCCATTGATGTACTTCATGCAGTCCAGGGCCGAATCACGAGTATAATATTCTACAAAGCAGAAACCGCAGGGGGTTTTGCGATGTCGGTCCAAGCCCATGATAATTCGCTTTATTTCCCCACAGTAAGAGAAGAGCAAGTGGATTTGTTCTTCCGTGGTGTAGAACGAGAGATTTCCAACATAGAGAGTGGAGGTGGTGGCGAGATCTGTTTGAAGCTTGTCCACATCTCCCTAAGACTGAATGATCAGGATCTAACCTTAATTACTAGTCATACTTTGTACTGATTGTCCTTGTAAGTGGAAGGAACGGCTAAGCTCTTTATCAAACTGGTCATGTCCTCCAAACAACAAAGGGAAAACACCTGACCACATGCAATTCACCCAATTATTCTTCTGCTGTCTCCCTCTGGGCCGTTCCAACAACTTTAACTCTGACGGCGAAGACGACGATGAGGAGAGCGGATGTCTGCGCAAAGCCAACTCTCTTCCCTCTCTCACCGCTGTGGTCCGTAACTCCATCCGCTCTCCTCCAACTGCTCTGCTGGTGTTCCTGCATGGACTGGGTGATTGTGGGGCGAGTTTTGCTCCGCTTTCCAGGTTAATGAGCCAGCGTTTGCCTCATCTCAAGTTTATCTTCCCTAATGCGTACAATTTTTCATGGATTTTTAACAATTTAGAAAGATAGGCCACAGCAAAGAGTCACTATTAATTTCTACATGAAAATCCCTGCTTGGTACGACATTAGTTCCAAAAACCCCTCTGCACGACAAGATGAACAAGGGATGTGGGTATCCTGTCAACAAGGTTTGTTATTCTTTGTCTATAATTTATAAGATAAATCGTAGTAACCAAGTTAATTCAGCGAGAAATATCAGAAAGCGGTATCAATCCGAATAGAATTGTGCTTGGAGGATTTTCTCAAGGTGCTGCTCTTGCAATCCTGGTAGCTTTAACCTCGAAAATCCCCTTTGCTGGCTTGGTAGCCCTGAGTGGTTATTTACCAATGCACCAAAAGATCTTCAAGGTATGGATAATCTCCCAGTATTTATTTCTGCCATGCTTGTAGAAAGCATCAGAGTCTAATCGCAATATTCCCATTTGGATGGCACATGGAGGTGCAGATACGATCGTAGAGACAAAGATTGGTGAGATGTCAGCCGAAGCTCTGAAGAAACAACGCTACGATGTTCAATGGAAGGTTTACGAAGGCGTTGAACACGAGGGATGCTCAGAAGAATGGGATGATGTCGTGACTTTTATGGAAAGCGTAATTCCTGACGTCCCTGGTTTCGATCCCCGCCTTCCTTGAAACTTTGCTGAGTGTTTTTCTTGCTCTATCGACTTTATTGATCGTAATTACTCTTACTTTAATAAAGATGTTACTCTACTATACTTCCTTTTACCAGTTCTCTCATAACAACGAAATTCCCATCGGCCATATTATCCTAAGAATGGTAATTGTCAAACAACCCTTAAACAGTTTGATGACTCCTGGGGGTAACGCTTCCAGTGAGTCTATCCTTGTGTGAGATAAAAATAGATTTGCTTCGAAGATCTCTGATAACAGGTGTCCTTTATTCTTGTCTTCGTTTCTTCTCCCTTCTTATATAGATAGGCTAATGGTGTTTCCTATAGATATACTGCAAAAATAGGTTAATATTTTTGGAATGTCTTATGCGACACAGTTGTCGGGCAACGAGAAAATGTTCATAGATGTGAGGAATTGAATAATTGATCTTGACTTAGTGATATTATTATTTAATGGATTATTTATTTCATTATTTAATAATAT
>QZWR01000328.1:0-18889 GCA_004114325.1 Zoophagus insidians | reverse complement strand
CATCCTGTTTAAGTCCTCCGAGAATTAATTGCTGACGAGGAAGATTCATTTTGCAGAACTTCGACAGGACTACAAAAAAATCGGGGTCAAAACTTTCTGTCAGAGATGAATTCCCTGCGAGGACGTGATTCAAAAATTTTGAATAGGAGAACCTGAAGAGCTCGGAAGGGATAGAAGGAAGATTCTTCTCTTCAAAAGCGGAGGAAGTAATAAGAAAAAAACTTAAAATAAATACGACAAAGTTCAGCATCCCAAAAAAACCGCCTATAAACCTTCAGTAGCAACTTTCAAAACAAAAGTTCAAGTAAATTCATCTCTACATATTTCAAAAAAACGAAAATAAAAAACCAAATCATAATATTCAAGAATGTATTTCAAATGCATGTCTCATGTGAATCCTCAGCCGACGGACAGGCCGTCAACGATTGTTCTCAACGATAATCGGAGAGAACTGTGGGTGAGGCTTGATTCCGATCTCCTGTCGTCGGAAGTTACCACAGCCGTTTTTGGAGAGTTGTCCAAATCTCCGCTGATCGTAAAATTTGTTTAATAAAAAGGACGGATAGGAGAATGTCCGGTGGGTCCACCTCGCACCCACCCATAAGGCGCTAAGCTTAAACCGGGTACGGATGGTCCCCCAAGGACGGCAGGGGTTGCTCTTTGGCGCCAAAACCATAAATTTTTGACGTTATTCTAGAGAGACTGAACCGCTCCGTTTGATCACTGAAATTTATTTGCTCACTTGGACTTGGAACTGTGTGTTTTGCGGTGTCTTTGTGCGGTCACGATCGGTTCGCAACCGCCCACGCGCGTGTCCCGCGTCCGTTGCGGACACACGGTCGCCGTCGGAGGGCGATCGCGCGTCGGGCAGAGAACGCCCAGCGGCTCCGCAACAACTTGTTCGAGGGGCGATGGGGCACGACCATCGATCAGCCGATGCGGGGGCGTCATTCCCTGCAGATATGCTCCGGTGGCCTCCTGCACGTGTTTAATGATTGATGATCGATACACTGTTATGTAAACCAGAAAATGTCGACAATGAATGTATCGCCATATTCTGGAAGAGGGTCTCTGACGGACGCTTCAGCAGTAATGGATGCATCAAAAATTGGGCCTTGGAATGATTTGGATATTTCCATGCTTTCGCTGGCAGGCTTACCTGAAGTATCGAGATCCGAATTCCCGCCTTTAGATTTTATTAGAGAACAATTATTAGAGAAATGTGTCGATTTCACAAGACTTTGCCTTTACAGCTCTGCACGGTGGTGTGCCGAATTAGCCCGTTGTATCCCCTTCTCTTCCGGTTTTGAATCGTCGCAGTATGCCACTGACTCTCCCAGCGGAATGTTCACCACGCCAACAACTGTTGAAAAACACTCAAAGGTGAGGTTTCCAAACTCATTTTGTAGCTTACCGCGGCTTTAGAATCGATTCGAAAAAGGACCGGAGCTTGTGAGTCTGACTTTGGCGAAAACATTCTTTGATATGAAGGAATATAAACGAGTTGTAAGAGAGTTAGCAGAATTTTCGTCTCCGGACGCTATCATGCTTTCTTGTTACGCTCTTTTTTTGGATGGTGAGAAAAGTAAATTTGAACACGATGGTAGCATTTTAGGGAATCAGCAAGGAGAAAGGTAATAATAATGTTCACTCAAAAGTCTAAGGTTGTATATAGAATTTTAGTGGGCCCCGGCAAGAATGAAAACCTTTTGCAGATTCACGACAAATTGTCTCCTTTGAGAATTAAAGGAGTTTTGAGCGGTGAAGCATTATTCGTTCTTGGAACTGTGTTGAGAGAAATGAACCTGAAAGATCAGAGCCGTGTTGTACTTTGTGAAGGTACGGGGCACGCGAAGCATTTTCGGTTTCCGGTGCTCATAATCTACGTAGCTGTAACAAAGTCTCCTTATTTGTGGTGCGCTTGGTACGATTTAGGCATCCTTCTAGATCAGGTATATTCTCTCCTTCTTCAGGGTTTTGTTGTAATTTTTTCGTCTCTGGTTTTAGAACTATAAATCGCAACTATCGACGCTCCCGATACCCAACCATTGGATGAGACATTTCTTTTTAGTTCATGTAGGAGATTTCGGCTTTTCGTGAGCTTAGTAGTCATTTTTCTGTAGTCGCTTTCTGAGGTCCAGCGAAATGTTGAGGCTCTACGCTCCATCCATCAACTTTTGCCTATCTTCCCACAAAGTGTTTATCTGCAGACAATGGTAAGCTTTTTTTGGCATTTTTCTATTAAATAAGTTTGGTTTGTAGGAAGCGATGAGTTACTATAGTTTGCGCGAATTCACACCTGCTGAGGAAAAGTTTGAAGCAATTTTGGCACAATATCCAGTAAGTCCAGCTCTTCTTGCTCGATTTTTACTCATTTCTTACATACTGAAGGATCGACTTGATGGTTTGGATGCGTACAGTAATATTTTATACGTCAAAGAAGATCGAAGAAAGCTATCAATGTTGGCACAGTTGGCTTCTAAAGTAGTTCTCTATTTTAGTTGAACCGTCTGACTTGTGATGCAGATCGACAGATATCGTCCAGAAACTTGCTGTATTATTGCCAACTACTACAGGTTTTTATTTATCCTTGCAGGTTTGCTCTCTGACGTGTGGCTTAGTATGAAACGAGAACATGAGAAAGCCGTTCTTTACTTTGAAAGAGCTTTAAAGTTAAATTCGCGCTATTTATCTGCTTGGTATGTCGCCCAGTTCTGGGTTGTCTTTTTCAACTTTGTTTTTAGGACTTTGATGGGACACGAATACATCGAAATGAAGAATACTGATAGCGCCATTGAGGTATGAGGAAGTCTGGGAACTTTTTATTTTTTATTAATGTCCGAATCGTTTGTTAATTGATTTCAAAGGCTTACCGAAGAGCCGTGGAGGTGAATCCGAACGATTTTAGGGCATGGTATAGTTGATTGTTCTTGTACGCCATTTTAATAATAGAGACGTTTAGGTACGGCTTGGGACAGACGTACGAGATTTTGAAGATGCCGTTTTATTCTATTTACTACTATCGAAAAGTGAGGTCTTTCTCTTCCGCTTATTTTATGTTTATGCCAATCTTTTAGGCAACTGCTCTTCGACCGTATGACCCCCGTATGTGGTGTGCATTGGGGGATTGTTTTCAAAGCATCAAGGTGAGCACATGCATTTCGCTGTTCCTTCACGATTGTTGTCTGTTTCAAACTCATTTTTTTAAATTTTTTTATCAGGGATCAGAAGAAGCACTGAGATGCTACGAAAGAGCGGTGATTAATGGAGATAAAGGAGGGATTGCGTACGAATATGATTGTTGATGTTGCGCAAGTAATAATTTCATATCTTTCAGTTCTCACAAGCTGGCCGCGTTATATCATAAACTTGGTAGTGTCCTGCCATTACTTTTTTTGAAAACGGCGTCATAATTTTTTATAGATGAGCACGAAAAGGCAGCTTATTATTATAAAATGAATCTTGACCGTCTTGATAATCAAGGAATTCATGTAATTATTATGCAAAAAGGTAATATCCCGACTGACTTTCGCTTGCAGAACTCGGATTATATAGATAGTCTTCTTTTTCTGGCCCAGCACTGTATGAATATAGGCTCGTACGACGACTGCGAAAGATATTGTTTTAAGCTTTTAGATTTCGCAGGGTCTCAGGCAAGACGTATTTGTAGAGATATTAAGCCGGTGCTCATCGATTTGTGCAGAAAGAGTCCGCCAAGGCGTTACTACGTGAACTTAACAGCATTAGAGGAAAAGTTCCCCAGTAATTGCCCAATTGTACTCGAAACGTTGTATTTCGGTGAGGAAGGAGCAAATAAATGCTACACCTTCTGTACATTCTACAGACTCAGTCACGCGAAGGCTGAATATCGCTTTTCCTCTTCTGTCGCCGCTCGCCGAAGGCGGGTATTCGTTCGTACTCCTTTGGCTTCGGTCGCTCTGCGGCTGTATTCCCCACGGCCTCCCGTAGCGGTATCAGCAGTCCGAACGGCCCAATGTGGGCGACAAATATGGCGGTGTTCTTTTTGTTTGTGTCGTCGGAGACGACGTTTCGCAGCACAACGCCACCGCTGACGGACGGCGGCGCGAGCGTCTGTCCGTCGGCCGCTCCCGATTTGTCTCCGCCTTCTGCGTTCGGCGCCTTCGCAGCAGACGCCTCCGTTTCTTCGGCGATCACGGCAAAGCGATAGAAGCCTTTCATCGTGCCTACCTCGGACGCAAGAGGCGTCGACGAGGAGTAGGTCATCGACTGAGAAATGTGAGCACGTAAGAATAATTGCGATTCACTACCTCGCGACAGAAGCGAAAGCACTATGGAGATGCACACGAATACGAACACCAGCACGAACACGAACACAATACCTCGCCGGGATGTAGCAACGGATTCTTGCCGACCACCTGAGGACCCTCAACGACAGTCTTCTCGCCGCTACTACCTACAGTCAAACCACCAGCATACACAGCGAAGAGGGATTAGAAACCTAGAGACAACCATGCTGAGCGAACCAACCCGACGTACAATATATTTCCCACTGTCTAGATAATAACAGGAGCGTCTTGTCTTGGCTGATGTTCCGCATTGTAACTTGATATGAAAAGAAATTCCTTTTGAGACAGAAGCACACCACAGTGTGAAAATCTCAGAGAAGATAATGGAAGACGGACCAAATCAAGCTTACGTTTCGCCGCTGACAGAGCTCTTTTCGCCCATGTAATACATCGGACAACTAACAACCTGAACCAGCATTGTTCCATCGGTGGCAGTGGACGATTTCGGCTATCAAATGAAAGAAAGTAAATAGGCTGCTTTAAAAGGAAATCGACTAAATCTGTACCGAATAATACATTTTCGACAAAGCATCGACACGTTCATTGATGATTTTCAAGGCCGAAAATAAGTCCTGGTGGGGAGCTTCTGGATAGTCTGATTGGACACCGAAACGACATACCACCGACACGATATAAGAATATCATTTACCGTCAAGAGCAGCGCTTTTGATCTTCCGATGCATGATTTCCGCTCTTAAAAGCTTTTTGAGTGAAATTTCATCAATCTTTTTTGCTAATTCGCTGGAATAAATCTAATTTTTAAAATTATTCAATAATATAAAATTAGGTCAGACAAAGGTATTGGTAACCAAAAAATTATTTAATAATTTGCGATAAAGAAAGAATTCACTTCGCCATCTTACATTTTGTTTCGTTTGACTTCCTGGATGTTTAAGAGAGAAGGACGTAAGAAGGCCACCAAAATATAAAAGTTCCTTCCGGCTCACCTGAATAATTTTAAAATAAGTTCGTAAAAATTGATTGATACAAGTAAAATAAGAGAACCAAGTCACGAACCGAAAAAAGGATAAAAAATTATTCTTAGCCGGGCTCTATTACCAAAAAGTCTTTTCCTCGGGAGAATTCGTATTCCAATTTAACGACTGAGCGAAAAATTCTCCTCATCAGAGCGTGCGCCAACGACATTTCAACCCAAAAAGATTCTGAAAAAGCTGAGGTGCTAAAAAAATGAATAATATATAATAATATATAATAATATATATTATTTATATATTATTATATTATAATACAAGATGCAATATCTAGATTCTAAATGAACTTCCTATTTCATCGCTATGAACAGTTTAAAACTGGACCCGACCTACATTGATTAAAGATGGAAAACGCATGCCCGTCAATTTGTGCACAGTGGTCCACCCATGTCGTCCAGCGCTGGCGGACATCTTCCCTTCCGCCTGTCATCCATTGGCCCCATGCCACAAGTCTGGATCTCGGTGGCTTCAATGCCACTCCGACATTCCCCCCAAATCGCACCGACACGCACGTTTCCGCGGAATTGGGAATTGTTGTCGATACGAGTTCGCGTGCTCGGCGGGCGCCCGCCGCCTGTTGGCGAAATTCCGGAAATGCCAAATTCCGTGGAAATGGGTTACGTTGCTCGTGCGCCGAGCGCGTCGACTGTTGGCCAGATAACGTGAAGCCTTATGGTTTATGGTTAATCTAAGTTGGAACTTTCCAAGTTAAGTGGGCCGAGTCGCACGGTGGATGAACGGAAGGGAGAGGCACGGCAACAGCAGGCGGCACAAGCGCCCCGAGGCGGCGGAGGCGGCAGAGGCGGAGGCATCCGCGAACCGCTGACCGAAGGCGGGGTCGGGCGGAGACATGGCGCGCAAGCGTCCATGTCCGAACTTTTAGCGACTTGCATCGATCGCAGCGTGCGAAAATGTTCGGGACGGTGGTAATTATCGCCGTGATCGGTAGCCTTTTTGTAGCTACCGTATTGGGACAGTGCAGTTGCTCTTCGTGTGGCCTTTCGAATTGCTCGATTGGTGGCTTTTGTTTTAACAACACGTGTACTTGTTTCAATGGTTTCATCAACGGTCCAGAAGGAAATTGTACTGTAGATCCCTGCTCCAACTATTCTAGCTGCTCTGATTGTAACACAAATTTTTGCAGCTGGTGTATCACCAGTGCAGCTTCTGGAAGTATCTGCACATCTTCCACATCTTTATGTCTTGAGCAGCCTATTCGTTTTTTTGATGCGTGCGACCCTTCTGAACTTCCTGTCATTTTAGGAAGCACTGGTGCTGGTTTTCTCTTAGTGATTGTCTTTGTGGGTGTAGATTTTCTGCTTAGAAATCGTTTAAAATCATTCCCTGCGTTTCGGAGGGTGTTGTTATTGAAAGCATTTTTATGTTTTCTATTTTTCCCGACTGTTTTTGTCCATCTTCCTATCTCAGTTCTACTTTTGAAGTCGTTCTTTAATCCTTCTGAAGAAAATCTGGCTTTTTGTGGTACCTGGCTTGGTTTAGATTTGTTTGTCAGCACCTGCACACTGTTGTGGGGTATTCTAGTTGCATCTGTTACATCCTTTCAGACTCCGTTTTATTCCGCATATTCCGTAACATTTGCTGCACTCTTCATGTCGTCCGGTTTTTTCCACCTTTCTCTGGCGCTTGCGTTATACTTCCTAGTCACGAAAAAGAACTACATAAGCAAGGTTTTGGTATCAGTCTCTATATCGAGGCCTTTATTAGATATTGCCGATTGAAGAATCATACTGTCCACACAGACATTTTCTTATCATAAAAAGAGCAAGCGGCCAGGAGGTGGGACGTTTGCTTATCTTCGGTTTTGTCCCACGCAATCCCGTACGCCAGCGACGAGTGCTGTTCCTTTCCGAATGTGATCATCGGAGAAACCTTCGCATCTTGTGCGTTAAATTCTATTATCTGAAAAGCTCCTCGCATACAAGCTGCGAAGATTGCGAAGGTCAGTGAATCAAATATCGAAATGCGATGGTCCTATACCCATCAAAATCTGCGCACTGTCACCTTGGGCGTGGTTCCATTTTAGTCTCCACAGACCACCTTGTCCCTAGTTTACTCATCAAATGCTTGAAATCCAAATTCGTAGATGTACCTGATAAGAGGTCACTGGTTTCTTCATACTGCGAGAATCCCAGATGTTTAGGTTAGAGTCGTAGGTTCCAGATGCGAAGATGTATGGAAAATTCGTAGAACTTTCAATACTGAACGGATTAATCAATTTATATGTTTAGTATTATTATACAATTAACTTGATGTTAATGATATGCACTGCTGATAAATAAAGTTATCGTTTACCACGTAACGCCAACTTCGTGCCTTTTTTTAAAGATAGGATCTCTGGATTTCGTGCGAACGTCCCACCCAAAAAGCATACAGTCGTCTCCTCCTGAGAGAAACATGAGGTCTCCACCACCAATATCAAAGGTCTTATTCAGAAACACACACCAGAAAATAGTAAATTGGAATCGGTAGTATCGAAGCAAGCGGTCCAAGCATTATCCGAGTGAGCGGCAACTTTCCAAATTTCGGAAACCTCCTGCTCTGCGAATTGGAAGACTGAAACCGTGCCATCAGAATAACTTGAAGAATACAACCTAGATATCGAAAATAAGTGACCAAAAACATTACTAAGTTTTCATACATTCCAGACGCTGAACTCCAACACACCGAAAGACTTAAATTCGAATTCTGTAAAATATTTCCCGTCCGAAAGGATTCATCTTCCTCAATTAAGGGCTAAACAAGAATTTGAAACGTGGCCATCAGACATTATGAACCCACAAAATAATGTACCTCCAACACCAATTTGTCATCCTTTTCTGATACAAGATGTACCGAATGTTGTCCGCTGGCGTGTGCGGCAAGCACAACACAACCTTTTTCGTCTTCTTTGCTATAAAAATGTTTCGTATAAGGAAGATAAAATATTCATATAATTAAATTATATTACCATGTGACATCAAGCACCGCACTGCTGTCCACTTGAGCAACTTTAATAATCTTGCTGTGATCGGAGCTAGTCTCTACAGTGTACATAGAGATGGATCCTTTCTTAATCGGCGGAGTTGCTTCAATCAACTGCACTCATAAGCTCTTCGGTACCCCAAAACCAACAAAAAATTACAATACCTCGTAAGTTGCACATAAAAGAAAAGATTTCCGTCCAACGGGTGTGCTAACATGGCCGAACTCAACGCTATCAGCGCACTGAAAAGTGTCAAATTGCTGTAAACAATTCATATGAAGTGACTCTCTAACATTTTCACAAAACCGACAACTACGTCCATCTCCATTCTTTTCCGATACGAATTCATCTCACGTGCCTTCCTTCGATCACATCCTCCAGCCTGTTTGTGCTTGAATCATGATCCCATGTGAGGTCGAATGGGGGAGAAGCAGGCTGTTCCATGACATCCACTACGGTGCACCTCAGGAGCCTCATGGTGGGTGAAATTGCTGGCCCCAACGAAACTCACATCTATTGGACAGGCGTTGTGATCAGTGCCCATATTCGGAGTACTCCATGAGGGATCAATTGAAGGGTCGTGTGAGTGATTTCCCAGTTCCTGAAGTGGTGGTGACCCGATCGGTTTCGACCCAACACAGCCCTGCGTAGCCCTGAGCAGGCGTGGCCGTACAGGCGTAGACTTAGCCGGACATGTTGGCACCGCCTGGGGTTGTGAATGAGGGCAGACACCTCCGACGTCTTTTTCATTCAGCTGAACGGGGGAAACAAAAATACGCCAAAACACACACACACACACACACACACACACACACAAACGCATGTAAACTTAACAACGTTGTTAATTCCAAATGTCTAACTGATCGATTAATACTGAACTTGACTGGTATCAGACACACGGAGACGAGAGCGGCGGTCGAAAGGGAAGTTGGGAGCGGCATGGAACTGGCCGAAAAGTCGTGCTCCGTCTCATCAACACGGCCACGCTCTCTGTGCTTCTCGGGGGCTGCCGCTGTGTGTTGTATGCGAGTTGGAAGTGTGTGTAAATTAGTGTGTGTGTGTGTGTGTGTGTGTGTGTGCGTGTGTGTGTGTCTGTGTGTGTTTGTGTTAAATGTCGTTTTGAGCAACCGAATGCCTGTCCTGCTACGCACCCGATCATCGCTACGCAAGCACGCTGTCGGGAGCGACGAGCGACATCAGCGATTGCAGACTCGGAGCGCACCCATGGTCAGCACGGGAGATGTCGCCGGCGCCCGACGAAGCTCACGCGCGAGGCGAGGGCTTGAGTGTCGCCTCTTGATTCAAATGGGGATACCGAGGCAAATAGTTTGCGTATAACGTCTGCTTCTCGGTTGCTGCGTAAATCCGGATCTTGGTGAAGATTGTCAAAGATGTCCGCAGAAGTTGATGTTGGTTCTAATTTAATGTTCAGCGTAGCTGCTCCGATAGGTTTGTTGGGATTGTATGTTACCATGAGCGTGATTGGAAATGCTGCACGTCGTGTCTTTTTTCCGAAATCCTCTTCAGATGCGACCAAGAATGCTGGAGGAGTGGCAGCTGATTTATCTCCCTCAGAGAAAAGAGCTAAGCAGTCGACTCTTGCGCAGGGCTATACGTCCTCAAAGCGATACGCGGAAATTGTGACTGTACTTTCTTTTGTTGTGGTTTTCTCAGTTTGTTTGTTAAAAATGATTGCTTTTGCCGCTTACCATGCTTGGTGGTTGACGGTACTTGCGTTCTTGGGAGGCAACTATATGGCCGATTTTGCTTCTGGACTTGTGCATTGGGCGTTGGATACATGGGGTAGCACTCATACCGCCGCATTTGGCTCATTCATTAGAAGTTTTCGCGAGCATCATGTCGATCCTCACGCAATTACTCGTCACGATCTTGTCGAAACGAATGCAGATAATATGATGATTTGCGTGCCTTTCCTTTTCGGAGTTGCTTTTTTAGACTGCAGAAGTCCTGTTTTATATTTCACGTTATCGTTCTTAACTATGTCGTCGCTGATGGTGGCCCTCACGAATCAGTTCCACAGCTGGGCACATGAGGCAAAACCGCCAGCTTTTGTCAGGACTCTTCAGCGAATGGGACTGATTTTAAGCCCAAAAGGTTTGTTTTTACAAATTTTCGTTTTCTGATACGTTTAACTACAGATCATCAGCGACACCACCACGAACCTTTCGACTGTAATTATACAATTACAAATGGATGGTTGAATGGATTCTTCGAACGCATAAATTTTTGGAAACACTTAGAGAATGTAGTAGTTGCTGTGACTGGGGCTCAACCTAGACAGGATGATGCATTTTGGAGGTATAGCTCTTTGTTAGGATTCTTTGGTCTTACTTTCTACGCAGAAAGTGCACGGTAAAAGATCTGGAGAACCGTGAGGCAGAAGACGGAGACCCTGTCAGCCATATTGCGATGATCACGCTTTGGTCCGCTGTCACTTTGGTTTCCGTGCGATTTCTTTACCTAATGGCGAGCCAAGGAATTTTTTAGAGGTGCCAGCGCATTGTTAGACATCGCTGGGAGATCTTGGGATGCACTCTTGTAAATATTCATGACGTTGGATAAGTTTTTTGGATTTTATCTCTGTGGAAATGAAATAAAATTGATCTACGCGTACGTTTTATTTTATTCGCAGAGAGTTAGATGAAGGTAGTTACTGACCGTTTGAATTAAGGTAGGGTCGCACAGCGAAAAAATAATTTTAAAATATACACGTTAACACTCACAGCCATTCTTCTTGTTAGCATCCGGGTTATCTAAAACAAAAAAGTAAAATTTTAGTCGATCACATGAGATTTTAGTTTTAACAGTACTTGAAATATCAATTCCTTTTTCTGTCTCCTTCTTTCGTCCAACGTCGCTATCTAAAATTGCTTGCACTAAAAATTTGGCAGCCTTCTCAATGTTAATATTATCCTTGGCAGAAGTCTCAAACCTACAGATGAAGTTTAGTTTTTGAACATTATGGAAACTAAAACCACCATCCGATGAAACCATGTTCAACACAGTACTGGTCCATCTGCGACTTATTCTTCAAAAACTCAGAGGCGTCCTTGAGAATAAAATGAAAAATAATATTACTCCATTAAAGATTTACCGGGAGATCGCATTTGTTAGCCAACAACACAACGGGAATCCTTGAGTCATTGGGAGGAAGGTTCACTTTTGAGTCAATATCGGATTTCCTAAACGTCCAAAAATCAGTACAAGACCATTTTATAATGCGATCATTCTCGCACCATTTAGCGACGGCTTCAAAGGTTCCAACCCGCGTAACATCAAAGACAATCATAGCTCCAACCGCTTCCTTATAATAAACCCGGGTCATATTTCCAAATCTCTCCTGCCCAGCAATATCCCACAGCTGCAGCCTAATCTCAGTTTTATCATCCCACCGAATGACCTTCATCAAATAAATTTAGCAGAAGGAAACTGATCAGATCTTCAAAGCACCTTTAAAGCAAAATCTACTCCAATCGTGGATTTGTAATTAACGCTAAAGATATTATGGACGAAACGCTTGATGATGCTAGAAAGTAATTAAAACGATTAAAAGCTTGTAAACCGCACTAACAATCAGTCCCAACCTCGTTTTACCGGTACCCATATCTCCAACTACTAAAACTTTGTAAAGAAATTCCTGAACGGAATCGTTGTCGGAATCACCCTGAAGATAATAAGGTGGTAAGGACAAGACAAATCAATCTAATTGAGAATACAGCGCGACTTGCTATGCAAACAAGAACGAAACTAAATATTAACTACGATAATTACCATTTTAGTTTAATCAGAAATGAGAAGAGAAAGGTTACGAAACTCAATATATTAGGGTCTGGTAACCCCTGATTACTCACGAATGAATGCGGCTGAGAATGACTAGATTTAATGCTTTATTCCGCAGGATCGGCTCATGGCTGAGCTGGTACCCAATGGAGGGCGGGTGACTGAGACGGTCCAACTGCGTGACCATGCTGTCGCGGCGGCGGCAGGCCCTGGTCGCGACTGCGGAGGGAAGGAAGCACGCTGCGGCGAAGGGTGGGAGTTGCTCCGGGTGTGATGCCGTGTGGAGGTAGGTGCGTATTTTCCTCTGACCCTTCTCGAGGATGTGGTGGCTGCGTTTTTTTGTCTGTTTGTTTGTGTGTGTGTGTGTGTGTGTGCGTGTGTGTGTGTGTGTGTGAGGATGTGAGCGTGTGTACATGCATGCCTGCGTGGGTTCGTGTCGGGGACCGTCGTGTCGGTCTGTTTGGTTAAAGCCTGCTGGGAGTGTGTGTGTGTTTGTGTGTTTGTGTGTCTGTGTGTGTGCTTGTATGTGTGTGTGTGGGTGCGTGTGCGTGTGTGAGCGAGAAATCGATGGGGGACTTCGTTCGCGACGACGTTGCGGGGCCGTTTTCGACCCAGTGAGTTCGGGCTATGCATTGTCGAAACAGCCTCTTAAAGCTGCTCTCGGCTGAGAAGAGGCGTTATGGGGCCTTATGAGACGAGACGTCGCGACGCGGCTGCATCGAGAAAACTCCTGTGGCTAAGTCAAATTCAGCACGTTAAGGACATGTTCGGTTCCACAAGTTTTTCTTGAATGGTCGGCACAACATGCCAACTCGTACCCTCCCAGAACACTAAGTTTATAACGTTTGATAAAACTCGGAAAATTCCAAATGCGTGTGCAGTCTTTGCCGGAGCCCCGTCTGCACGGAACGCTCAGTGCGCTGTGTTTGTGTGAGTCTGTGTGTACCGGTATTATTATATGGCAGATATGTGTGTGTGTTTTGTGTGCCATCGCTAATAATTTGTGCGAGATGCGTTGTTGATGCGTGATGTTGATTCCATCCATGATCGTCGCCTATCTATCTATTATTCTCACCCGCCGTCGCTGCTGGAGACTGAGTGCAATGGAACCAGGATGTGCGTCGAGTTTGCTTGGGGAGAGGAGGTCCTCAGGGGAAATCAGCTCCCTGTAGGAGAGCAGCATCTCGACCTTGCGGGGACGCTGGGCGCATCCTGCACGATCCGCGGGCTGAGAAGACACTCAGCGATACGAGCACCGTCGCGGAGGCGATCCAATTTGGTAGTTTGGTAACAATTTTCTTTCTGGGGCGTGTCCATTTTATAAGTAATTTCGAACTTAATTATTAATCTTGGGTGAATTTTTTAATTCTTTATTTTTAACTGGAGATTTGTCATGGAATCACGGTTCTCGCAACTTGAAGAAGAAGCCCAGCACGTAAATGCTACTTTAAAAACTAAAGTCAGGCAGTTATCTGCTTTAACTGGGGACAGGAAAAAACTTGCCTTGGATGAAGCCCAGAGCGAATTTGACGAAGGCGATGGACTCGTCCGCCAATTGAACGCCTTGGCGAGAGCGAACCCTGGCTCGAATTTTCAGTCCAGAGTTTCTGTTATAGAATCTGAATTGAAAAAATTGAAGAGGTATATCTTTGGAGTCATCCAGTTACCGCCAGTTGTAGTCTAACGTTCGATTTTTCAGTGATTTTGCCACAGAATCGAGGTTTCCGGGCGGAGCTCGGGATGCTCTGCGAGGGGATGATATAGCAGTACGATATTTAATTTTTTTACCGATGTTTTTCCTCACCTCAGTCAGGTTCGAGAATACGACCAGCGCGGCAGATTGATAAATGATACTAATAGAATTAAGGACATGAACAGAGTTTTAGATGATACCGTGATTGTAGCTCGCAGTAACGAGGCCATTATGCATGGCGTCTCTGTTACTTTGGACGAACAGACTGAAACTTTGATGAGAACCAAGGAACACGTGCGTTACTCCCGTTTTTTCATTTTTTTGTCCACTTTCCATTATCCACTCATTTGTCTTTATTCCTCGGTTTAGTTATCTACCATGGATACACGTCTTGACTCTGCAAAAAAGCTGGTTCGGTCAATCGGGAGGAGGGTTATTACAAATAATCTCATTCTGATGGTTATCGCATTCGTGCTGGCAGGAACCATAGGTCTTGTGATGTACTTAAAAAGAGAAAAGTTCTTTGGAATTGAACCGCCGTCTCCTACTCCTGCCCCTACTTTAATGCCCACTTTTCCTCCATCGCCTTTTCCTACTTTTTCTCCAACTTTGATGCCTACACCTCAGCCTTCGTGATGTGTGATTAAAGATCAATATCGATATCTCGCAGATCTTTACTTTAAGTTGAATCATCCTTTTTACGTTTCTGTGTAATTTTTACATTAAGTCTATATCTCCTACTCGCGGACAATACGATTTCTCTGAAGAGAGAGACACACACAGCGAACCACAGTATAGTAATTTTTTGTGTACAACAGTTTGACACTAAAGTTTACAAAAAACAACGACAATAAAACAAATCACGGGAAACTACAGAAGAGATTCAAAATCCAGAATCACAATCCAGGTTAAAATCCCAACGTTTCGTTCTGGCATTGAGCGGTTGTATTGAGACATGCATTTGGCTTACAATCTGAAGCACAGCTTTCTTCATCTGAAGTAGAATTGCCATAGCATTTAACAGCAGATCGACAGTACGAATGGCCCTTTCCAATACATCTTTCGCAGTTAGAGATCAAAAATTTACAATTTTTTATACAAATTGTTCCACACTCCATTTTGCAAACGCCGGCAGGAGAAAAAGAGCACTGATTTGTAGTCGGGCAATACAGCTGAGCAGCAGTTGTGCAAGAAGTGCACTGAGCGAACCAACTTTCAGAACTTTCAGACCATGTCTCCGACGCAGTCGACGAAGAAGAAAAGAAAACGAAGGCTATAAAGAAGATCGAAGAAGAAAAGACTAACACGTATTTGCCCGTCATTCTTTTATGCTGTCAATGTGCGATGGGTATATTTAAAAAGGTCTGCCCCTCGGGAGACCGGTGCACGTTGAACGCTCTCGCGGAGAACCCGCCTCTTGCCGACCGAAGGAGCGAAGCATTCGCTGGCGATCGTAACTCTAAGGCATGTACTACGCTCATCGATGCGTTGTCAACTGGAGCGTTGCCTCCGAGGATGGGCGACACAGAAGTTACGGCAAGGGATCTTTTGTGAAATTCTTCATAATATGACGTATGACGTTGACATATTATACATACTACGGTATTATCGATAACCCATTGAACCTGAATGAGGAACACGGTGAAGAGCAACGCCTAACACCCGGTGTTTATGAATTTGACCGCTCCAGCGCTGAATTAACAGCCATGCGACCCACTGTGGAAAGGGGAAGTCAGGAAGCCAGCCATGCTCAAACTCTTGCTGCTGCTGGGCGCTATTTTCAGTGCAGACGGCAGCGGATGGATGAATGAACCAATCGAGTGTATGACTTTTCAACATGCAGCGCTAAAAATACACCATTGAATGACAAGAGGCTCGAATCACGACCAACAAAGCACTTTTATTGGTAGGTGCAAAAAAACAAAACGCTAGATAAAACTAAATATACAAATAAATTTCAGATCTAGTTCAAGGTTACTGAAATTAATAACCAAAGGCCTATAGCAGAAGACCAAAGAAAAAATTAAAAAAATTATTTTCCAAAAGATAAAAGACACAATTTAATGAAAATATGCAAAGAGCATGAACCGCAAAAGTCAACAAAGATGATTAATGCGGGATTAATCTTTGCTACGATGTTATTATTCCCATAACCGACGACGTCCAACATAATGAGAGTATGCTGGTCGTGCTTTTTAGGTTGGGGTATTGGACGACTCATATCCCGACACACAACCGATCTCACCATCAAAGCCACAGGCGGTTACTTCTTCCCAGGACAAACAATAAGTCGTGCATCGGTCAAGGGAGCCAGTTTGAGCATATCAACCGAGGCCTCTGATTTTTCAAAGCCTTCAACACTTTCCACCAAGGTATGCGACCTTGCTGGCACGGACAAGTTTCCGTAAGACAACTTCGTACAATCGGTTAAAGCTTCGACCGCTTCAAGTTTATCTGCAGGGATGGTATTCTATCAACACCAAATTAATTGATAAAGTAAAACAAAAAAAATAATACCACTATATTAACAACTGCAGCCCTGCTACGGAACGCCTTCTGCAAATGTACAAGATCGGCATGAGTAGTGAACGGAGTACTTGCTGTGCCTTTTCCATCCTCGGATGGCGATGGTTCAGCAACATAAAGGCCACTAAGCTTCATGGAGGACTTGACTTCCTCAATCGTTAAATCCCCAAAACCACTAGACGCACTGCTAGAGCCAGTTGTGCCAGTAGCAGACAAGGGGTTCAAAGGAAATACTTCTTCTACACTGATACATGGGTGACCGATTAAATTTTTCTTTTCGAATAAATTAAAAGATACTAAAGATGCAGTTAAAAGTTATTCTTTAATAGATCAGAAATCACCTGGCTTAGAAGCAAAACACCTTTTCATTAGACAAGAAAGACGCAGATGACTCATCTTGAGAAGGTAACAGCAATTACTTCAACTGTGTGTCATGTTTGAAGGAAACAACACATCGAAGTAGTCTCTTCAATTTCCAGTGTGCACCTTCCGGACAGTCTCCGACTAGGGCACAGAGTCGCACGCCAGTGGCTCTAGCGCAGGCAATCGTTGATACCGGTGTACACCGCCCAGGAACCTCAATGTCGATGCATGCCATACCCTTGCCTGTCATGCCCTCAGTCGGAGAAGGCTTATGCCCTGCTGTGCAACCGCTGGCACCGTCGAACTGTCCAAACACACAAACAAGCACACACACACACACACACACACACGGATGTACTGTATGTACACGCAGACACGCAACAACTTACACGTAAATACACACACGCCGCTGCGGCACCGGTCGCTCGGGTTGGAGCGTGCATCGTCCACTTGATGGGTGCCACGTGGGAGGCCATCTCGTATTACTCGTACCCCTGGGGCACAACTTTTTGTGGACTCGATACAAGGACAGTTCACAACAAGCCCGAACTGCGGTGCAACGAAGGACTTGTTAAATTAACTAACTCTGCTCATTTCAGTCCAGCAGGTTCGACAGTTTTATCACTTCACTATTTTTCGAAACGACCCATTTGTGGTCGGTCAGTCTCATCCACCGTTAGCGTGATCTCTTTTGTCCACGAGTGACGTTCATAACCATCAGCGGACATGGTCCGGTGGCTGTGAGGTTTTGAATGGGACCACTTTTTTTCAATCGGTAGTCCCGCGAATGCGTGGGTATGAAATTTGTCCAAGTTAAGTTTACTGGAGAAGATAAGACTATAAATTATCGATAATTACGAAAAAAAATATTTTACTTTACACTGACTGATACTATCATTTTCTTTTGAGGTTTGGGCAGGTATTTGGAATAATATCAAAATATGCACATTTTATGAAAACACTACAGACGGTCTATATTTTGACAGTAACAAAAGCTATATTACTGTAAGGTCAGTTCGGCTTTCAAAAGTATAATCCTTCGCGGGCACCATCATTGATTTCGAGAGAAAGATTTCGTTATTAATACGGAGAGTAATAGCCCCCACGACCCCGAGCACCACGGCCACGGAACGGGGCACCACGACCCCGAAAACCACCACCGTACGGACTTCCTCCTCTACAATTACAAGACAGAATTGATAAGACAACACCAACAAAACAGACACAGATTTCAATGAAAAAAGGTTCTTCCATGTTTTCTCATTCAAAGACAGCTCACCTTCCTCGAAATCCTCCTCGTCCACGTCCACCTCCAGGTTGCTGTTGTTGCTGCAACATAAACCAGGGCTGATTGGTACGTTTCGCTGTCACCTACAAACTAGGGTTGGCATGCATAAGAATTTCTCAAAATTAAACTACTTTTAGATTTCTGCCTTTGAAAACACTATCATTCAGTACCAAAGCATTAGCCACTGCCTCCTTCTCCCCAAATTCCACATATGCAAATCCTTTCTTTCCATAAAATTTCTCGTTGATGAAAACAAAGGCGACTTACCTTTGGGTTTTCCAGTAAACTTATCAACCAGAATAGTGATACGTAAAATAGATCCGCAGGACTGAAAATGAGCCTGTAGTTCTTCAGGTGTGGCGGAGTAGTCGACCTATAGAGAGAATGTTAGGGCTGCAATTTAATTTGCAATGCTGCACCCACCTGCCCGACATAAATTGACCGAGAATCAAGCTCTTCTTTATCAGCTGCGGTTTCTCATTAAAGGGAAACATCGACATAAGCTATTGAAATTATCACCTACTGATGCCGTATCAGCATCCACTTTAGCATGCATTTCTTTTAATTTTGTCGATTCTTCTTCCATCTGCTTCATTTTTTTGCTGGAAAAAAAAGTTATCCCTAAAACGAAAACTTTAATAAATTTTCTCTCACTTTCATTTCCTCCAACTCATCTTCCTCAGTGCGGGCCTGATTCTCTTCCCCTTCGCCTTTATTTGAATATTAAGAAATGTATTTAAAAAACAAGAAATCTGACGCACCCGCCTCTTCTTTTCCAAATACCTCCTCTTCAGTAGCCATGTTTGTGAAAGTTAGAGATCCCTTGTGTTCGATAATTTGTAAATGGAGTGTCTGGTCCTACGGCGACGCTGCGGGAGTCTCACAGGAGGTAAGCTGTCGCATGCGAAGTCATCG